>JBAMJV010009800.1:0-55133 GCA_037951105.1 Echinarachnius parma
AACAAAGTTGTCCTCAGCTCTCCCCAGGCCCACTCTCCCAGGCCATATCATATTCAAAGCTCCAGTCTGATGTAATGTTATGTAATCACCATCTACCGCCAAACAATGCAGCTAAACCATGTCTAGACTGTAGTGTACCATAGAACCTCCCTCTCCACCCCCCCTCACACACTGCTATTATGTAATAGGCAAGGTCTAACCAGAGAGGTCTAACTAAACAAGAGCCAGACTACTCATGTAGATCACCAGTTCTGATTGGATCTGTGCCAGACTCTGCATTGTTATAGTCTGGGCCAGGACAAGGAGATGACCTGAGGCATGATTGAATGGGGCCAGGGGAGCAATGGGATGTTGTCCGGTGATAACAAAAGGTCATTAAGTACATTTTTGCTAAATTGAGTTACGTTACCCACACCATCTTGTAGTGTAGGTGGATGCCTCCACTATGAGATGCAGAATTTTCAGATAATAATCATGTCTTATTTGGAAAATATTCATCAAATACAAAATAGGGCTACGGTATTTACACATGTACATGTATTATTGCTTTCATTTAAAGTTTTAAACTATATAGACAAAATTATCTCTGTCAAAGTACCAAAAGGGACTGTAGCGCCTTTCTCTTTCTCAACCCACAATATATTGATTGTGAAATCCAGAGACTTTCTCCCAGTGGGAGGGCAGCTGGCGCAGCCTTTCTTCAAGTCAGACTCGTAATCTTATTGATTTGATAGTGGAAATATACCATTGTACAGTGCAAACAGGAAAAGCGTTACTCAATGTCATACATTTATTTTCAGAATAAGAGGAGAGGACCTCAAACAAAAAAGAAACTTAAAATAAAAATTTGTAGCATATCTTTCTAAATATACAAAATGTTCTATTTATTCTCCAATATTTGTGAGCGTTAATTTACATGCAGATTGTTACAAATGTCACCATGAATTACAAAAAGCGTGATTAAACAGCCTGGATACACAGCTAGGCATTTCATTACTCACAAATTAATACTTTTGCCCAGATCTCCTGTATAGCATAACAGGCACTTGTGTAATTGCGTTAGGTAAAATATGAAAACAAATCATGTATAGACCTACATTATTATTCAGGATTCTGCGACCTACAAAGCTTGCCTTTCATCAATAAGATCAGATTTATTTGCAGATGTCTCTGTTTTCTTTTTCAGGTTCATACCTATGAAATTGTTTTCAAAAATTGCACAAAAAAAACTGACGTAGATGTCTGAAAAATCAAATATAACCTCTAAATGCATCAAAACCATTTGATAAATTACTTTTACTTTAATAATGAATAAATTCAATGCAACAAAATGCTGAAATTTTCGCTTATTGTTACTTAAAAGTGCATAATTACTGTCACTTCTAGTCATATATTGCCTCATGGGTAACACTAAGATGGAAATAATCAATGTTTTTAAAACCACAATCAACTGCTTTGACTGACCACTGGAGGCTGTCATGTTTTCCAACTGTACCATATGAAACGTTGTCTGAGCACAACTGAGCATGCACTTACGAAAGCGGATTATGTAACCAAGAGCAGGCTGTTGTTGAATCTGCTGCAATGTCAGTGGTTACGTAACCCGCTTTTGTTAGTATGACATATGACATATGACGTATGACATTCATGCAGTACCGGTTGGAAAACATGGCAGCTTCCAATGTTTAGTCAAAACAGATGATAGTGGTTTCAAAACATTGATTATTTCCATTATTAGAGGTACCCAAAGGGCAGTGACAGGAATTATGCACATTTAAAGTAAAATTATTATATTCAGAGGGAACCAAAACCCCAAAATAATATTCTAAATAAATGAAAGGTAATAGTTTTAGGAGTCGATTCCACCAAAAAGTTTACAAAAATAGGTTTTCAGAAAAAATTATATAATTTGAAAACTCATCACCATACTAAAGTATGTGTTCCTGGGTCTGCAGAAGAAAACTAGATTATTTTCTAGGACGTACGTGTCTTTTGTGTTTTTAGTATCTCGAAACGTATGTGTGTATAGAATTAGCGCACTCGCAAATGTTTGGCACTTAAAGGGACTAAGTAACGTTGTCCAAATCCTCAAAATACAATTGGAATTCTAGCAGTTCCCTCATACCTTGTTGTATTCGTATTAACAATAAAATCATGGGACAGGTTTCGGTTTTTCAAATTTCCCTTTCGTTAAAAAGATATTTACGATTGAAGTGTTCAGATGTTGAATAATCCAACCGATCGCGAAAACCGTGTACAAAGTGAGTGCAATGAGTTTGTGAACATCACTTTGCATTTTTGCTCATTACTCGGCCATATAACGTCCATTTGACTTGAAATTCTCACACAATACCCTGTGGACATATCAGATAACAACAATATACATTGTATCAACCATTCATCACTTTTTGCACATGTCAACAAAGTTACTAGATCCCTTTAATGAACCAAAAGCCCTGTTGGTTCCATAAGTTTGGGTGATTAATTGCATTGTTTATGAATTACACAACCCTTCACAGAGTATTGGACATCTATTTAATATCAAACAAAAGTACCAAAGCGTATAAGCCTGTGTGGATTTTTGCAAACTAACTCCCTTTGAATCACTTTTTAGTGAAAACAAAAATCAAAATCAAAATAGGTTTATCTATGTTAAATTCTGCAATTTAAGCTCATAATAGCAAGACATGTTTCATTTTTGACAGAAAAAAATCACTCCAATGAACCCAAACTAGACAGCTACTACTGCGTGTCATCTATTGGGTTCCACCTGCACACAGTGCCATCATACCGTGGCCTTTAATAACAAAAGTACATTGATGACTCGCGGAGCAACAATCATCTCATTAGAATTAGCAGCATTTTCACATGATATTAACACATCTCTGCAGTATAATAGCAGTGGTTGATTGACAGGGGAGAGGGACCCAATCTATCTCTGCCCGTTTGGCAGCGCTTATTAATGAGTGATTAGGCCGGGGCGCAGCGCTGGGCTAAACCCATGCAATCGTAACCTTGCGTGTCAGGTGGCACACACACTTTAGACGAGGATGCTCCCACCTGCATGGCGGATTCACATTGTAATCCTTTTATTGGCACTCGGCTCAAAGCCAAGTTGACACCGCTGATGTTACCATGGCATTGTTTAGATACAGATTGGCTTATTTCAATATCGGTGGGGCATCGGTGGGGTTAGAACAACCATAACGGCCGAGGGTGTGTAGGCAGGCACTAAGGCAAGCCACGGCATGCACAAAATGAAAGCACATACAATCAGAATTGCACGCACTGTGGGACATGATTTGCATAATCATGATCCCATGCTTGCATCCCTGTTAAATGATATAAATAATATTTATTGTGGGCATCCATGGACAAAACAAATATTTGCACACATATTTTTTGTGGGGGACTGTATCGCGATATTGCGTTTTTTATTAGCTTTTGTGTAGAAATGTATACAAGAGTGTGAGCTAGCATTAACTTTGAGTAAACATCAAACCTAACTGTTCACATGCGGTGTAAAATACCATCTGCTTAATTAAGAGAATAAGCATTAATTACATGTACTTCAGTCGTTTATTCCTGAATGCTTGCCTGATCCATTGCGTCACTGGCTCACTTTCCGAAAAACAAGTGTTTTGTGTCTTTCAACAGATAAAATTAACTCCCCCCTCCTTGGCTAGCCTCCCTTCAAGGCAAGGTGAAGTTGAACCGCATTCCTAGACAAGTCACATCCGCTCTTACATAATATGCAGCTGGTTGAGAGCGAGAAGGGCATTAAGTTGATTTTTGGCAAAACTGCGTCCTGCGATCTTGTAGATCGATCGGAGTCATCTCTATTTGATGGCAAATGTTCAAATGATAATTATTTCTAATTGTGGGAATATGTATATAATAAAAGTATTCCACTTGGTTCACTACAGGGCTTCTAAACTTAAAACATGATTATCTCGGAAGTAGGTAATGCGACTTAGCGCCCTTTTCTTTCTTAACGGACAATATAATTTCTAGAATGTTATCAAGGTGGAAGGTGCCATTGTTAATAACTTGCCAATGTCTTATTACAGAGTATTTATAAGAATTATACGCAATATTTTTTAGTGGCTAACAAAGGTTAACTTAGTGGGTACCTAAGGCTTACCCAGTTGACCCTAGTTGGGGACTAGGAAAACTGTTTGTTGCTCAATAAACTGCACATCAAAAATACACTTAGCAAGGAACTAAGCTAGCAGGGTTTCATGAATATGGGCCCTGATGGATTGGTAAAATCTTATCAGAGATTACCTGTTTTGTATCATCATACATTTTACTTCTTTGCAGATTTAGAAATGATAAAATAAAACATCTAAAATATGATTACGTTCAATAGGTTACCCTGCGGTACTTGGATGATATATCCTTGATGAATTCAGCACTATGATTGTAGTCAATGTTCTGATATATCGGTTAAAAATATGAAAACTACATTTAATAATGTTTAATAAAATCAAATGTTGGAAATATTCTTACGCGAGAATTCTAATTTCGTATTATTACTTATTTGCCCATGGTCGGGCAAAAAACAAACAAACAAAAATATCCTTGAAATCATCAGCGTAAGGAACTTTAAATGTTTAAAAGAGTGATAAAAGAGATATCAGCCGAAGAGTCCAATAAACCCCTTGCCTACAAGATTCTGCATTTTCCAAAGAAATATGCAAACATTTGACCAGGTACCTGTAGTGACTGGGTTAAGAAGTTGACAAGAAGAGACCCCCCAAATCTATAATAAAAACATAAAAAGTTTGTGTCATCAATTAAGAATCTGTTGTAAGGCTTCATAACAATTTGTCAAATTGCTGAGGCCAGAGAAAACACCCAAGGAGGCTCAGAGTCAGAGCGATGTAGACCCCGAACTGGTAAATAGAGCCCCCCAAATTCATACGAGAGCCCCCACAAATTCTCATCAAGTTCAATGCAAAAACACACTTCAAAGTGCCATTTCATTGCAGACAGGCTTGAAAAGTAGCACACGAAAATAAAATGTTTGCTTTTTTCCCTGCCTGAGGCTTGTAAATACTATGACAGGAGGGTGAAGTAAGTCGCTAGAATAGGGGTAGGGATGGGGTTCATGACAGGCACTTTTAAAGGGACTTAGTAACATTGTCCAAATCCTCAAAATACAATTGGAATTCTAGCGGTTCCCTCATACCTTGTTGTATTCGTATTAACAATAAAATCATGGGACAGGTTTCGTTTTTTCAAATTTCCCTTTCGTTAAAAAGATATTTACGATTGAAGTGTTCAGATTTTAAATAATCCAACGTATCGCGAAAACCGTGTACAAAGTGAGTGCAATGAGTTTGTGAATATCACTTTGCATTTTTGCTCATAACTCGGCCATATAACGTCCATTTGACTTGAAATGTTCACACAATACCCTGTGGACATATCAGATACATTGTATCAACCATTTATCGCTTTTTGCACATGTCAACAAAGTTACTAGATCCCTTTAAATGTGTCAAGGTACATCAAGTGAATTAACATCCCTACAGTAGATGTGAGTGACCACTCAAATTAAGTTTGGATAATAATTTTTCTTTCCCTTTAACATCAAATTCACGTTGCACATGGCTTGAAACTTTGAGGTTTTCAACACATCCTTGATAGGATGTTAATTTTTTCCAATTGAAAGTGCACAGAATTTAGTTTGGGTACAAATATACCAACCAGATATACACTTACATATAAATTGCCTGTCTTAGAACTTGTTAACTAAAAATAAATATTCAATTCAATTGCTATGTTTTTTTTTTTGCAAACCATCTGATAAAAGCATCTCAATGGCTGATACATTTCAATGAAAAATACAAAATTGTAAAATATTTAAAGACAAAACAAAATACTCCATTGGGCATTTGATCTACTTTTGATAACAATGATAATACAAACTAAAGCATGAGAGATTTTATATGATACACCACCTAATCCTCTTTAATCCCTGAATCCTCTTCTTTTTTACTTCTTTTTCTTCTTTTTTCAAACATTTTGAAACCTCTTTGCTGCTTGATATGGATTAAAGTCTCTACATATGCGTCAATACTTTCTTTTTTATGTATGTAAAAACATGTTATTTTATGGCTTCCCAAAATAATGATGGTACAGGCCAGAACGCCCGCAAGTAAAGGACGAAATGATATTCTTTCATAGAATTGGAACTGGACATAAATCGTTTCCTCAATTACACCAGTGAACTTCATGGTCAGAACTAATCACGGAGCCTTTGTCCACCCATTATGAAATCTGTAACACCTCAGATTCACCAAAAGCACACATGTCGCCTATCGCAGTGCGACTCTCGAGCGGCATTGTTCATTTCCACCGTGGCTAAACAAACATCCTAATTCATCAGAGATTATCAATAACTTTACAAAAAATGGTACAGTATGTTTAGCCAGACAATTTTACAATCATTCTATTTTAAAATGTGAAGTATTGGTATTGGTGATTGAAAATAATCCTTTTACTTGGATTCGGACCATCATTTTTACAAGATAGCTAGGCATTCTTTCAATTTGGGGTCAATCCCAAATATACCACACAGAAATATTGCACACACAAGTACGCAATACACAGAGAATTAAATTCATTTCCAATCTTGCGAGCAGCGCACGAAAACAAGATACATCTAGGCAATTGCATATGAGCGAGTAATATTATTCATTTGATTTCATTTCATCCATGACAGGAGAAACAAAAATGGATGTCTACAACATGAATCAAAACTGAAAATTTCATTCCCCTTCAAACTGTTCTGATGCACAGCATGCGGAAGAGCTTTATACGCTCCACCCCAGTCTGCATCTATTTCGCTACACGTCACGGAGACAGCGCAGCCACGCAAATGGACCCATAATTCATCGCAAATAGATTTTTCGGCATCCCACAGATTTGCTACAAACAGAGAGTTAAAGGTAGTGTGGAGTACACGGTACATGTACTTGTAGTAGAATTCATTTGAGACAGAATATTATGAACAGAACCCAATATATTTATGGATATATAATCATTTCAGAAATTGGATGAATTTCAAAACAGGCACAAAGTAAAAATTTAAGTGCAAACAGTGAGAAACTTGAGCATTTGCATTTTCTTTCTTTTTGGGGGGTGAGTCTTTTCCTTAGTTTTGAATCTATGTGAAAGAACATTCATTAATGATTTCTAAATGAGAATGATTCACATCCAAATGCTTGAATATTTGTGAAATAAAATATTAAAACAATAATGCGAACAGAACAAAAACATGGGCGAACATTTTTCAAATCAGCAGGTGGAAAGAAGTACACATAGATGTGTATGTATGTATGTATGTATGTATGTGTGACTAAATGTAGGTGTGAATGTATACATTATGTATGTATGTATGTATACAGTATGTTTGTATGTTTGTACAAGTGTATGTTCATGTACATGTATGTATGGGGAAGTTTTAAACCTTTATATTAATTTTTGTACAAATTGAGGTCGGTTAAATCTAATATTAAAAATACCAATAATTTCACATATGCCGCAATATTTCTGCCAGGAAACCTTCGGCATATGTCGCACATAATATGTTTCCAGCCAGGTACACTGGAAATAGAGAAACGACATTGAGCGAGAAACATGAGAAGCACCAATACTAAAGATTATTTTTAAAGAGCTTGTCAGGCCTCTGCCGACTCCCTATAAAACAAATCTCAAAATTTACACTGTACGTAGCTAGATTAGGGGACACAAGTATTCTGTGTGAAATTTGTTCATGTTTTTCTTACAAAGTGAAAAATCAACCCTCTATTTTTAATATAGAAATTGTTTTATAGAAACCTTATACTTAGCACTATAAAATGCAATCTATTGTTATTTTTTCCCCCCCACATTTGGATACGCTCTGTGCGTTGAGTGTCTATCTCCACGCTCACTGGCATGCCAAATGTGCAGATTGGCTCAGATGTTTCATTTACAAACTAGCATCAATATGATTGTGCAGGCAACCACTATCCAAGTAAAAAGTCCTCTTCAACCTCACACGCTAAATACTGAAACACATGCATAATAAAACAATTCAGAATTTCTGTTTTTTGCAGTCAAACCAATACACATCATATTTAGTGTAAAACATGCAGGGGGTTCATATTTTGTCAAGGAAAGAGTTATATGGCATACAAAACGGTGACAAAAGCTTTAAATGGCGGTACAGAATTCTATACTTAATGGGCCAACATTTTATTAAGGGGTACACCTGTTAAGGGGGTAAGATTTGACCAAAGATTTCTTACGTTTCTTAAGGAAATTCTTACGACTTAATCGAGTGCACCTGTTGAAAGGGGCAATTATGTAGCCAGCAATAGCTCATCGAGTTATTCAAGCGGAGATTAATGTATTGCTTTAGTACAAACCTTGAATTTACGGAGTTGGGCCATCCCTCTATGTTTGTAGTTGGGGCAGGTGGAGTGTTCGGTGCCAGTCTTGCCCTGAAGAAGTTGAGAGAGAAATAAAGAGGAACACATGACAATATGGTAATAACAAACTAAAGTTGGCCTATGTACATATTTATTTGACTAATTACTGTTTATTATAAATCCTTTGATAGTTAATGAAACATTCATTTATTACAAATGAAATATAACTACCATATATTCATTTAATTGCTTTAATATTATATCATGTATCAGAAAAGTATCAGCAAAGAAAATGGGAAATATTATACATTATATTCCAGACACAGTCAGGATTGTCAGATTGTGAGCTCACTCTGGATTCTGTGGGTGGTGATGGTGCCTCATTCAAAAGAAGAAGATTGTACAGAGTTGAAATGGTCTCAGAAATTGCTTAAATTCATCAAATCAAATAATGATAATCTCAGTAACAAAGAGAACATTTAAAAAAACCAAAGCTGGTCCTTTTCATTTTTATTTATAGAAAGAGGAAAGTAACCAAGAGTGGTCGATTCGGGCAAAGTTACTAAATCCCTTTAAAATTGCCTTCTGAACGAGACGGTGAAACAAAAATCAATGGATTAAGGGTCCTGAGTAGATAGTAATAATAATGCATTAATAGAGTAATTTTTTTCTATATCATTGATTGTTAAATGCCCCCTTACGTACAATTGTATAACCCTGGCTCTGAGCCCAGCTGCCATGATTAGGCACACATCAGAATTCTCAAGAAAATAATTCCCGCCAGGTACCCATTTATAAAGCACCTGGATTGAGATCAGCGATTGATGTGAATTAAATATTAATGTCTTGCTGGTGAACATGAATGCTGGAGCATCGAACGTTATTGAGCAAGAGACATCACAAATGGAAGCTCATAGTACCCGTCCGTCCGATTGTGCCTCGATGTTAGTATTTTCTTGTTTTATGTGTTGATAATCAGTGCTGTAGACTCAAGACTCAAGACTGCTTTTGATGGTCTTGTGACCCGGACCCGGCGCCGTGTCACAATGTAAAGATAAGATGAGATAAATTAATAATTCTATTGCAAAGCCATATAAATATATACTGTACTGCTCTTATAAAAAAATTAATTAAAAAACAAAAGGAATAACAAGTTCATAATGTAAACAAGCAAAGTTATGAGAAGACGTGTTCCCTTTAATGCAGATAGTCGGTCTCACGGGAATTCAGATTTCCTGGGACTTTTGATAACCAGTCTGGTACTGGTTATTAAAATGCAAAATTGCAACCTTCCTTTATATTAAAATATCTCAAAATAGTAAGTCATAAGACTACCTAATTCAAGAATTATTGTGAATAAATATAGATTAAGAAAAAAACACACTGTATTTTATGTCAGGTAATTATTTTGTGTTATTGCCTTTCTACCACATATATAAATGTGCATGTAAAAATAATCACCCCCCCCCCCCCCCCCCCCAACAAAAAATAAAAAAAAATAAATTAAACAAATTAAAACAAATTTTTAAAAATGTATTAAATACAAAAATAAGATAAGGGAAAAGGTTGACTTCTGTTGCAATAATTCCATGCCCTTAAATAGCCTGATAGGAGTCTCCATTCTTATTACATAAATCCTATTTATTATATACATGCATGAAAGTATCCCGCTCATCACAAACATAAATTACTCAGAATCTTGCATATTGGCCATTCACCTGGGCAAATTGGAGTGATGCGACTGAGCCGCAAACATCGGCCAGTCAGTGTTTTACAAGGGCCACATAGTAAATTTGGGCCATAAACTTCTGCAAAACACAAGGGCCAGTCAGCAATGCAAGAGGGCAACATTAATTGGCCATACACTAGGGCCAGTCAGCAATGCAAGAGGGCAACATTTATTGGCCATACACTAGGGCCAGTCAGCAATGCAAGAGGGCAACATTTATTGGCCATACACTAGGGCCAGTCAGCAATGCAAGAGGGCAACATTTATTGGCCATACACTACGGCCAGTCAGCAATGCAAGAGGGCAACATTTATTGGCCATACACTAGGGCCAGTTAGTAATAATCGGCCATTTACACTAGAGACAGTCAGCAATGCAAGAGGGCAACATTAATTGGCCATACACTAGGGCCAGTCAGTAATGCAATGCAAGAGGGCAACATTAATTGGCCATACACTATAGAGCCAGTCAGCAATGCAAGAGGGCAGCATTAATTGGCCATACACTACTGCCAGTCAGTAATGCAATGCAAGAGGGCAACATTAATTGGCCATACACTAGGGCCAGTCAGCAATGCAAGAAGGCAACATTAATTGGCCATACACTGGGGCCAGTCAGCAATGCAAGAAGGCAACATTAATTGGCCATACACAAGGGCCAGTCAGAAAGGGGACTTGGCCGCATCCATCGGCCGACACTTGGGCAAGTCAGGGTAATCCAAATGGGCTGGGCCGGACGCATACATACAATCTGCTAATCCAGCTCTGGGAATCAATTGCGTCTGCCATTAAACTGCATTTCATTTGGAGGAAGAATGCACTCAACTGGAATGCTATGCATACCACTTCTTAATAAATTGAATAACCCAGATATCAAGCGTTAAATATAGTGTCATCGATTTGCCGAACGGCCGTTGAGAGCCCTTAGGTGCCATGCGCGTATATATAAGCATCATTTTGGTAAATGTATGCTTTGCAGATCACAGATACTGTAAATCAGAAAAATAATGTAGCTCTTAAAGGGGACCATCAGGCAAAGGACAACACATTATTATATGTTTTGGTACCGTTTTGTGATATCAAATAGATACCCAACATTTTGCAAAGGGTTGTGTAATTCATAAACAAAGCAATTAATTTCCACCACTTACGGAACCACTGCTATTTCCTGGTTCCATACGGGCCAAGCATTTGCGAGTGCGCCAATGCTTTCACGCGTACGTCAATAGATTCCCGGATGATTCATTCGCTCTGCACAGTGCGCTCTGGCTCTGCACGCATATAGTCTACGCAATTCAGACCGCATGAACGCATGTTGAGAATGGTGATGCGTTTTCCAATTATATATTTTTTTCTGAAAACATATTTTTGTGAACTTGTTGAAGGAATGGAATACTAAAGATGGTACCTTTCTATAATAAGAATATTATTTTTGGGTGGTGGTACCCTTTAAAGGTCCTCAATCAGAAACCTCACAATTCAAAGATAATTTAACCAGAGTGACTATGCGAGCCTCATATACTTATCTAAATTAGAATTTTTATTTTTTGCTGGAATCCGTAAACATTCATTCAGAACTACATGTATATATACTGAAAAATTGCACATTTTGTTAATGTTCTGAATGGATAATGATAATACAATTAATGATTATATAGCTTATATTTATATAGCCCATTTTCATAACTGTCTAAAAATACCCTTTCACTTTTATATTAAAACTGAAATTGAATGTGCAAATATATGAAGGGTTCATATAGAAAAATTGATTAAGCCATCCAGAGAATTATTTAGATAACGCTTTTATCATATAATACAACATATTGTTTTTTTAACCCATTAACCCAAGCCCGAGTATTTTCGGGACCAATAAACGGGTTAATAATACATCGCTGATTATATATCAAATTATTCTTATTATCGTCATTGTGTTTCCTCAAGTTTAATTCCTAATTATCTTACCATTGGTAAAAATGTCTTTATCGTTTTTTTTCACATACTGTACTGTTCAAATGATATAAACCCTCCATGTGCAGGCAAATGCCTTGGGGACAAAATCAATCCTGTCTTTCCGTCATAGATTCATTTGGCATGAATACATTCGTGAGTGAAGTGAAGGGGGCACTCAGAAACACAAGTTGAAGAGATATTTTTCTTTTCCATGCTAATGGGCACTCATTTATACAGAATAAATGGACAACGGCTTGGATATTTCTTTTTTTGTTTAACTTTTCATATGTTTAAAGGATATGTCAGGGTTTTGAACAGAAGACACAATAAAAATTGTCTTACAATATTGCTGAAGCCGGATTAGTGTGCATAATTATTCTTGAAGTAATTTCACAACAAAAGGCCAGGTACTTTTCTTCCACAACCCCCTTTTTCATAAACAATTGAAAACTTTCCACTTGTCAAAAACAATTCAACTCCCCTTTTCAAAGACTGTTGAACATATATCTCTGTCAATGATCCTGTTGAAATTATTTCAATTTGCAGAACAACTTTTACAAAATTCTTAAAATAGTAAAATCTTGTGGTTAACAAAAAGACACAATGCACGCAAAGATGTATATACTTGGTGAAGAAGTACGCTGGAGGCGCACTAAACACATTTGACATGGGCGCCCATGTCAAACAATCACTATGCTAATGTAAAAATATGCAGGCAACCATCGGTGAACCACACTCGTAATTTAAGGTACTTTTACATAGTATTCAAACAAAAAAGAAACACTAACAAAACATTTCTCAGAAAGAGCTTACATTCACCTTTCGCAAGCCAAAATTCAAAGGTTGCGTGCTTATCGTCTTATATAAAAGAAAATACCATTTAACCCGTTCCCTCGAGATTCTGAAAACCCCATAGACTTTGTACTCAACACACCCAGTTCCCGTAGTCAAGGGGTTAAGAGCAAGGGTGATAAAATTAAGACTTGAAAATATCTTTTAGTGGAATTATCCTCTTGATTGCATTTAGTGTTTGTACCTAGACCAAATATTTAAAAAAATTTGGCTACGCACTATCAAATTGATTCAATCAGATTTCTTATAAATATGTAACCGGTTGATTTTTCTTTTAACTTGGTAAAAGTGTTAAAAAAGCATCCATGACACATAGATTCAGACGAAAGGGAAAGTTGAAAACCCAAACCCGTTCCATGCTTCTAGTGGTAATACAGATACAACACGGTATGCGAGAACGACTAGATTTCTAATGAAGTATTGTGGATTTGGACAATGTTACTAGATCCCTTTAAGAGCCATTACTGTCATGAGAATTTCCCCTCTGATTCAGATGACATTCAAACAGTGATGACCCACTTTTAAGATGAACACCCCCCCCCCCCCACCACAAAAAACAAAAAAAATATATAATAACAATACAAAATTGCTGGTAGATACATTTGCAATAAATTGATTCCCATAAAAGTTTCTAGCATGTTTAATTGTAAAATATAATAGCCCGCACATTTACAAACAAGTATTATATTGTAAGTGTTTATAAAATGCTACGTGCTACGTATTGTGTATGTAACATTCTTTCTTGAAATGTTTTGAACATTGATTTTGACATCTTTAAATAACCCATTGATTGAAGGATATTTGATGTTTGTACAACATGCATTCTCCACAGATCCAAGCCCAAAGTGTTTTGGGTTCGAGTTTTTAATGGGTTCATACAAAATTACCAATTTTCTTCAAAGATATAGACGAAACCTTTCAGTGACAAAAATAATTAAAGGCTTATACATCTCTCAGTCTATAAATGGAAACAATCTTGTAGGTCTGAGCCTCCTCTATGACTATGTGATACCAATTTTCAAAAATGATTCTATAGTTTGTTAAAAGATAATAATACAACATGTATAAAAGTGTTACCTGTTTTTAGCACCATCAATTAGAGGGAATAATGATTCTTTAGTCAATCTATGATGTAAATGCCAGATGGGCGAAAAAGTTTCTGTTTGGGTACCGCATTCAAATATATTTAATTCAGACACTCATGGACGTACGTGGTCACATGAGACTGACCACACAAATTCAGCGATTGGATCTAAAAATGGCTAAAATGCCAATTATACTAGCGACCTGAACCTGCTTGCATATAAGAACTAAGTCCAGCATGCATTGACTTAATGGACTAGCAGGAATTAATTGGCATCTGTTAACAAAAATAATGTTTTATCATCAACTTTAAATGACAAATACCGCTCAAGACTGCCCACACACAGAAAACTGACCCGTTACTAAAATTAGATATTATGTTAAAATAGAAATATACAGCAGTAGTGATATGACGGAGTAGAAGTATGCATTTTTTACGTTATTCCCAGCCTACATGCATCGATTACATACAGCTTTGAATCATACACGTACGTATTATCCCATTCAGGACATATTGATTTTGCTACAATATGAATATATATTCTCCATAAACCCTAGCCCAAGTATTTCTGGGACCAGTCGTGAATGGGTTAAAAGGAATGAACACGGATACATTTTATAACTAACTTGCTTCATGTAGATATGGCTAAAGGCCCAGTCCCATACTGACCATTTTCACGGCGAATCGCAACGATTTGACGTTCGTCGAGAAAATCGCTTAGGTCGTGTTGCATCGTATTACATCGTATCATTCTTCCCCAAAACCATGGGCGTAGATTTGTCATTGATACCCATTCAACTGGGGGGATGATATATTCATTCATCCCCCCTGATGAATAGGTATTACGTAAGTCGCTACGCCCAAGCCCAAAACCGTGGCTAAATCAAGTCGATTCGTTCTAGTAAATCGTTGCGAGTCGCCGTCAGTATGGGACTGGGCCTTAAACACTCAAATTCTGTCTTGGTGGCCAAATCGGGAAAATAAAATCAGGACTTACATGTACATAGTTAGTGTCCAATTTTGGTGCCCCAAAACTAGAATTAGGTGGTCTTGAAAGAAACCTGTTCCATTATTCTATAGGTAATATAAATACCAACATGTTTGTGAGAACCGCTAGAGTTCTAACTTCTAAGTATTAGTTTTGGGGCTTTGACACTGTTACTAGATCCATAATCAACCACTAACCAATAGCGTATTCCAATTCTCATAAATTGAACATTGGTATCTTTAAACATCCTGATTATTGACAAATCATTCACAATACATCTTCAAATGATGTATGATGTAACATCCACTCAATCCTTACTATTTCATTACTAAATTATATCAATATAGAAAACAAAAATGTGACTATTATTGAGGGAAAGTCCAGTGTCCCACCATAAGAATTTAAACCAACTGAATGCAAATTACGAGCAAACCCTAATCCATTGTTATCGCACAGACAAGGAGGGGTGCGTGTCAATCACAATTAGGGTTAATTGCGTTTTGAGTGTCATTCCGATATAATGAAATGGGCCGTGGTACAGCTTCCAGTCCGGATCACTAAAGTTCATGTTAATTAAAAATATTTCTGTGCACATCGCAAGGACATAATGTATATAACGATACATCCTAGCGAGTACGATAGAGAGACTTCAATACTGACATCGAATAAGCATTGAATACACTTTCACCCATTTGGGACTGGTCCTTTAATAAAGGTGTCTAGAAACTTGTCTGAATATAGACCAAACTTGATTTTAGTGCAACTGTGGTCTTTGTGTTATGCCTGGTTCTTTTCCTGTTACTGCTAGTAATACAGGGTGGCCCAAAAAAACGTAACGGGGCACTTCCCAAAATAAAGCAACAACATTTTCCCATGAAAAACGATACCAAGAACAGTAATTTTGGTTGTGTAATTTTTGTTTTAGGGTGCTCTGAGTGACACCATGTCAGGTTCCCATTTTTGTCAACTTTTACCAAGTCAGTGCCTGATCGCACTTCCTGCCCGTCATAGCGTCGAACAACCATGCCCATTCTCTTGGCACACAGCTGAATGCACACTCACAATAGCGCGCGTATTGCTCGTTGTTCGATGCTATGATGGGCACTGACTTGGTAAAAATTGACAAAAATGGGAACCTTACATGGTGTCACTCAGCGCGCCCTAAAACAAAAACTACTCGACCAAAATTACTGTTCTTGGTAACATTTTTCATTGGAAAAGACACCCTATCCGATGGACATAATCATTTTCTTACTATATTTTGGGAAGTGCCCCGTTCTGTTTTTTGGGGGCCACCCTGTATAAGTCTGAAACTAGCTTTGGTTCTTAACATGTCCATTTTCCATGATTTCATTTGAACAAAAAAAATAGTGAGGATATATCAACTGTGTACAATCATATGACAATGAGTCAGCAAATAGCACTTGGCATTTCTGCTCATTACCTGGCCATATATGACATTCATTTACCATTAAATATTCACATATCACTCAATAGGTACATACATCAGATTGTAGTGATCCACATTGCATCTACTCTTTCTTTGTAAGTTTTTGCATACAGTACTGTGACTAGATAGTTAGGCCAAAACAAATAAATTGTTGGATTGGAGTAACGGGCAACCAAACATTAGGGTAGGTAGGTAGGGTTTTTTTCTTCTTTTTTTTCTTCTTTTTTTTCTTTTAGGATTCGCACAAATACACAAAAACACACATATAACACACAAATAACACATATCGCAACATTTTTGAATTTTTTTTAAAATCAAAAAAACAAAACAAAATCAGAAAAAACCTTTAGGGTCGGGCGGGTTACGCCAATCCAACAATTTATTTGTTTTGGCCTTATACTTAGCTAGTCTAGATCTCTTTGAAATTATTGGGCTGGTTTCTACAGATGGAGACTGCACATTATTGAGATCTTCTTCAAGGGATAATCCCATTAAGGACATGGACATCACATTGTACTAAAAGTTTAGAATACCAACGATTGTAATAATGTATAAACAAAACATTTTCCCTATGTTTTTTTAAATATATCATCTTCCCAGTCTTTAAATGAATTTCAATCTGACGTAGAACAATCAGTATTTACAGAAATGAAGTATCCTATACATCCTAATTATGGGACATAATTTGAGGGTAAATCATTGAGATTCTGAAATTCCCATAGACTTTGTACATTTTCAGTTAGCAACCTGTTAATAGCATTATCCAGGAATCCCATGAAACGCAGATGACATACACGTACAGCCAGTACCAGAATAGGTAGTACTTAGAAATTGTTTATTTTGGTTTCGAATTATTGAATTTATAAGGCTTCAATTTAGTATCACTGAACTTGGAAATAATGAGTCCATCTCAGACTCACGCTCATGGACTCATCATGTTCCAAGACTTGTGCTTGACAGATCTTCATGGAATAGGGGCTATTTGCTATTAAAGGGATCTACATGTAGTAACTTTATTAACACATGTGCAAAAAGTGATAAATGGTTGGTACAATGTATATTGTTGTTATTCGATATGTCCACTGGGTATTGTGTGAAAATTTCAAGGGAAATGGACTTTATATGGCCAAGTAATGAGCAAAAATGTAAGTGACATTCACTGACTCATTGCACTCACTTTGTACACGGTTCTGACGATCCATTGGATAATTTGACATCTGAACACTTTACTCGTAAATATCTTTTTAACGAAAGGGAAATTTGAAAAACCGAAACCTGTCCCATGCTTTTTTGTTAATAAGAATACAACAAGGTATGAGGGAACCGCTAGAATTCCAATTGGATTTTGAGGATTTGGACAATGATACTAAGTCCCTTTAACCTGTTCTCTTTGAGATTCTGAAATTCCCATAGACTTTGTACATAGCCCACCCAGTTTCTGTAAGCAACAGATTAATAGCATTATCCAAGAATCCCATGATACGCAGATGACATACACGTACAGCCAGTACCAGAATAGGTAGTACCTACTTAGAAATGTTTATTTTGGTTTTGTATTCATTAAATTTATAAGGCTTCAATTTATTTTCCCTGAACTTGGAAATAATGAGTCCATCTCAGAATCACGTTCCTGGACTCATCATGGTCCAAGAGGTTGTGCTTGACAGATCTTCATGGAATAGGGGCTATATGTTATTAAAGGGTACCACCACCCAAAAATAATACTCTTATAAATGAAAGGTAACATCTTTAGTAGTCCATTCCATCAACAAGTTCAGAAAAATATGTTTAGGAAAAAATATATAATTGGAAAATGCATCACCATTCTAAAGCATGCGTCCAGAGCAAGCAAGTCATCCGGGATTCTATTGTCTACAAACGTACGCGTGAATAGAATTGGCGTACACGCAAATATTTGGCGCGTACGGAACCATGAAATAATAATGGTTCCGTAAGTGGTGGTAATTAATTGCATTGTTTATGAATTACACAACTCTTTGGAAAATGTTGGGTATCTATTTGATATCACAAAACGGTACCAAAACATATAATATTATGTGTTGTTATTTGCCTGGTGGTCCCCTTTAAAGCACTGCTAGAAATTTAACTTCTTTTCCTTTTTTGGCCCAGTCAAGAGGCAAGTAAAGTCAAGGCTGCTCAAATTTAAGTGGCCCAAAACCTGCACATGGTGGCCCCAAACATGAAAGTCATGCACCATTTAAGTAAATTTCAGCTTCAATGAAAATTGGGTGGCCCAAAGCCCAAAGCCCAAAGCTCACTTTTGTGTTGCTTAGCTGGGCTGGCCGACCATTGCTTATTTCCAGCCATGGTAAAAAAAAAAGCCCCCCAAATGTTTATAATTTATGTTTTATTGAAAATAGTCTTATTTTAAGTTTCTTATTTCCTTATTCAGAACAATGCTAATTTTATATCACAATGCTTTGGTGACCGACACAAAACATTTTCAGATAATTATGTAAGGGGCATTTACAGACACAACACTGTCTTTATACAAGGGCCAAGGCACATTTTTTTTTTTTGCATGCCTATGATATATATTATGGGATATTAATTTCCCATATTTTGTAATAGTGTTAATATGGATGTTGCATGAACTTCCTGGTTAAACTAAAGATCCACGCAGCATCCCACAAAATGGCTGTTTGTTATCAAATCAAAATGCGATTGAAATAATTTTTTAAAATCCTGCAGACTAGGGACTATAGAGTATGCGTGCGTTTAAATACACTCTTCGAGCCCAAAATCAGCGATTCAAAATGCGTTTCGGGCTAACATTTTCACGTTGATAAAGATCAGCTTCAAAACAAAATTTGAAAAGTGCTGAATCTGGGCCCAGACAAGTGCATGTAAACGCAACCTATGTTTAGAGAGCTGGGTGAGTGAATGGAAAATTATTTGTCCCGTAAATTTTTTTCTGACACAATATGTGCGCCTTTGTGAAAAGGGTGAGCATGCTGGGCACCAACCAGTTTGGATTTATAGATCATTCCTAATACCTCGTTTTTTTTTTTTCTCCTCATTTTTTTTTTTTTCATTCTCGTATTCTCAGGAAATAATGCAACCAACCAGCCCACTCCCAATGCCCCTAAATCCTGCTGTGCATTAGGCACGCAGCAGTGGCAGTTCATGGTTGGCAAGGTTTTGGAAGCATGGCGGAGCACGGATAAAGAATTCTGCGGTTGATGGGCCCCTGTGGCGGGTCGCCGCCAATCGTCGGTTGTCAACGCGTTCTTCCCTGGATTCACAGTGGAGGAGCATCAACAAAGCTCATCTTTGTCTCTTCTTTCATTTTAAGGCAGTTAGAGGTGGGGGGGGGGGGGGGAGGGGGTTATTATGAAAATATGAAAAAAGGAAATGCAACATTCAATTTACACAAACAGATTACGGGTACAGCTATTTCTGTCAATGTTTAGCCATGGGAGATCATCCTGCTTACAAAATGTGCAAGTAATGTACATACATTAATTATTCAATATTGTCATTTCATCCTATTCCATACTAGATTTGGCAATTCCCATAGAGTTAATACAGGGCCCATAACGTTCCTATAGGCAATGGGTTTATTTCTAGTAGTACAAGGAGGCATCACTTAAAGGAATTGAGAAAAATGCTGATTTCATTTATTCACAAACAAATTTCAGTCCAGTAATTTTTTCTAAATGTTAAAGCTGAATGACAGTAATGGGAAACGCCCCAAACAAAAAAATCAAATGTACGCTCTCATTGCCAACCATGTGAAAGAATATATTTTTTTACTAATATGGGATTATAAAAATTTGGCCAGGAAACCGCCTACTAACTGATATATTTGCAAAATTAGAAAACTATCAATGCATTGATCGATATCGCCGACGGTTGTATTTTGAAATGTTCGTCCGCACATTACATTGTACATATGCAAAGCACACGCAAGCCCCGCCGCGCATGGCAGAACGGCTATCTGTAAGATTCGTGGACAGCTAAGTTCCAGTGGGCCAAACAGGCTGTGCCCCGTTCACTCTCATCGGTGGCGGATGGAATTCCCCTTACTTGTCCGCATTTTACGTTGTTATGGTTCATAATTTACCACATAAACCCTCTTTTATACTATTTCAACCATGTTGATCAATTTTTAAGGCCAACAGAGTGGATTTCTGTAATTTTTCCATTACCATCATTTGGCTTTATAAGCAGCTGATCGGATGGTGGCCATTAGAAGTTTAAAAAAAAGAAATATGCCAGGGTATTCCAGGTTTCAAGGAGTTATATTGTTTCCTTGCATTTGAAAGAAGGCTGAAGCAATGGTGATCAAAAAGGGAAATGTAGTTTCTGAATATTTTCAAAGCAGGCAAATAACCAGTACTGATAGTTATTTTCCTTCAATTGTTTAGCGGTCAGGGCCTAGAGGGTAGACTGGGGCAGCAATACAATACAATAAAGTACTGCTGTCAATACAAGCATGCAAAAAGAAAATACAGATATTTTGATATGTTCCATGCTAAATGACGGCCAATAATAATCATAAATCATACATACATTATGGATAAATAATTGACACTTAGAAAAGCAACATTGGCCATTTTGTAAATAACCAACTAAAATCACAAATTATCCATAACCAATAAAAAAAACTGTACATAAATAGATGCTAAGAAATGCAATTAACATTTTAGTCATTGACAAACATTGTAAACAGAATGTGTTCTCTAATGCTCTTAACCAATTCCTACTGAGATTCTGGTATCGCCATAGAACTTTGCACAGAGCCAACCAGCTTCCCGTATATTACGTTGACAACTTGAAATGTTATCTCAATGTTAACTGGAGTACCGAGTATCAATATCAAGTAATCCTCTGATCTTAAGTGCACATTCTCAAGAGCTTTTGGGGTTCCTTTCTTCCACGTGAAGTAGAGATGAGTGCCGTATGTGACCAGTGAAAATGGAAGAGTCGTGGTGTAGTGGAATTGGATACCCCGCTTTGCTCGTCTTTAAAGGAACTACAGCGTCTAGATGGCCTAATTTTCACAATTCAGCTCTCTATAAGTAATTTTTCCCGAAGAAACAGAATTTAGCATTCATTTCTCATGAAATCAATCAATTTTGGGGTAATTAGTAAATATCTCATTGTCCTGGGAACGCCCCTTTTAAATCGCCAAAATGTGACGTCATCTAAAGACCGGACTAATGAACTAAATTCTGTAGATGACGTGTCATGACGTAAGCAAATGAATTGTCAATCACACGTCGATCACGCTGCCTATTCCGGACGTTAAATGTGGGTGGGGCATAAATTGGCTGCTAAGTAAGATTTGGCATCAGGAAACTAGTCTTAAATCACTACTGTGTTTATTTTCATGGATTTTCTTCGGCATACCTATGTTTCAAGACATCAACTATGGAATAAGTGTCAACATACGTTGTATTCTGTAGGTCCTTTAAAATCGTGGGTTGCGAGTTCAGGTCCTAGTTTATTCCTGGTGTCTAATTCCCCTCCGGCACTTAAAGGGACTTAGTAACATTGTCCAAATCCTCAAAATAATAATAATAATAACTGTCATTTATATAGCGCTATTCCCGTGGGAATTCTATCGGTTCCCTCATACCTTGTTGTATTCGTATTAACAATAAAAGCATGGGACAGGTTTTGGTTTTTCAAATTTCCCTTTTCTTTAAAAAGTTATTTACGATTGAAGTTTTCACACAACAGACCAGTGGACATATCAGATATTAACAACAATATACATTGTTTCAACCATTCATCACTTTTTGCACATGTCAACAAAGTTACTAGATCCCTTTAAATTCACATTGGGCTCTAAACCCAAGTGAATATAGCAAGTACTTGGTAGAAATCAAGGGGTTTGTGTAAAGTAAACATGCACTTGCGATGGATAGCCTGGCTGGAATGCTCCCAAAGGAGTGGAAAGTGTGTACATCAAGTGCGGGGTGATAATGGGTGTATATTCGATGACCAGGAATATAGCGAATACTTGGTAGAAATCAAGGGGTTTGTGTAGAGTAACATGCACTTGCAATGGATAGCCTAGCTGGAATGCTCCCAAAGGAGTGGAAAGTGAGTACATGTACATCAAGTGTTGGGTGATGGATAAAGGGTGTGTATTCGATGCCCAGGTTATTAAACACAGCGCATTGAGCAATGTGACTTGAGCATGAAGACTTGGAAATATTATTATTATTACTATCATTTTTACAGAAAGTTAATACGGGGCTCATAACAATTTAGCTCAAGAAATGCCACCCCTCCCCACACACACACCACCCCTCCCTGATATCACACAAGGGCACCAGTAAATACTCAAAAAATGTACAGTTCAATGCAAAATCTGTTTCATAGAAGGTTAATAAGTAGCAAACCTCCTCCCCATGTCTAATGAAGATAGCTTAGAATTTTTACAAGCACAAAATGTCAGATTTACAATTTAAAAAAAGGAATTCCAGGCCAGATATTGGCATTGTCTTACAGAATTAGATGAATGAGATGAATAATTGGTGAAAATTCAAACAGAATCCAGAATGAAATTAAGGAATTATGCCTATTTCAACAAAATATAGAAATTAGCTACCCTTAACATTATTCACGAGCTAACCACCATAAATAAATTTTGTACATGAAAACTCTCTTATTTGCCCATTTCCAGAAAATTGAACAGGAATATTGATGGATCATAGATTTTGACATATTCAAGCTCATAAAGTAATATTGCCTAGAAATACACCCCAAAAAAATGTTAACAAGTTAAAGGACACATGATGACACACGCGGTACCCCGGGGTACCGTTGTACCCCGGGGTACTGCGTTGTGTAGCGCCATCTTGCGTCCAACCGTACCGCAGCTATTGCGTTGTGCATGCAGTGCAGCGCGCGATTGTATGCACGCTATACCCACAGTACAGCCCTAAAAATTAAATAAATAATTAAACAAAATGGCAGATTTTCGTCTGGTACCCCGGGGTACCGTTTATGTCATCACATGTATAAATCATAATGGCAGCAACTCGGAAATGACATCAGGATTGGTGGCTATCACAAACGGCAAACGCGATTCTCAGCAAAGTTCAAACTGTCATCAGTTTTTTGTTTCTTTACCATTTTCGCTCAGATTTCTGCTCCTGCTCCCTCTACCTCATCTTCTTTCAAAGCAACCAACATTTTTTGAGGATGAACTGCCACTTGAATTAATCTGTTTGCTGATTTACGTCACAATCTTTGAGCCGGTACTAGTTTTATATCATCCTGTTATCTCCAAAGATAGAAATTAATTTCATCTATTCAGCCCCATTTGCTGAACTTTTTGTGGTTATTCATTTTACGTTTTATGATTTTCGTTTGAGACTGTCAATTTAATGAGGGGCGTAGTCGCTTTCAAGCCAGGTGCTTATGACTAACCCCTCCCAGGCAATAATGTTCACAAATGTTATTTCTTTTATTTATTTAAATGTCTTACAAGTGTATACAATAATGTTATACTGTCAACGGACATAGAATCAAATAGAATTATACAGGGTGGCCCAGAAAGAATGCAACACCTACGATCGTTAATATCATCAACATCATCGACCAAATGTCATTATTTGTTATTTGATTGGGTAGAACATTCTTTTTCCAACAAAATGATACCATGAGCATTGACTTTGGGTAAGGCGTTTGGATCCTAGGGCAATTTTTCTGAGGCAATGTCGTTTCCCAAATTTGCTACTTTTTCGTCTCCAGCGATCCTCGGAACACTGAGACATTCTCTATTCATCATAAGAGTTCACCTCCATAAACAAAAATGGATAGCCCAAGCTTACGTACATATCTTACTGCACGTATTATGTGCAATACATCTCATTGTAGCAATTCTCTAGCATATCTTGTTTAAATGCCCTGTGTACTTGTGCGTACATACATGTAATGTACAGAACTGAATATAATATTTTAAAGGGATCTAGTAACTTTGTTGACATGTGCAAAAAGTGATGAATGGTTGATTCAATGTATATTGTTGTTATCTGATATGTCCACTGGGTATTGTGTGAAAATTTTAAGTTAAATGGACGTTATATGGCCGAGTGATGAGCAAAAATGCAAAGTGATGTTCACTAACTCATTGCACTGACTTTGTACACGGTTTCGATGATCCATTGGATAATTTAACATCTGAACACTTCAATCGTAAATATCTTTTTAACGAAAGGGAAATTTGAAAAACTGAAACCTGTCCCATGCTTTTTTTTGTTAATATACAAACACAACAAGGTATGAGAGACTACCACTAGAATTCCAAATGGATTTTGAGGATTTGGACAATCTTTAAAATGCAACGTCATGCAACACACTTTGCATTATTATCTGCACTGATTTAACAATAAAAAGCAGATGCTGAAACAGGGATAATATAAATGGAGTTTTATAACGCTATGATATGATTTACGACATAAATGTCGGACAGCTCATGAGAATATGCCCTATAGAGCACATACATACCATTCCATCACTATACACTGCTCGGGTTGATGATGATAATAAATATATGAAAATCTCTCAGGAACACACCAGATAAATAAATATTTCAATTTTTATGAGCTATTACTTTCACAGATGTGGGCATTCTTGGCATACTAGTGCTATCCAAGCCTGCAAGGTGGATAAGGTGTTTGTGAATGTTTCTGCACATGTGTGCATGCATGTACGATAAAGTGTACCCGGTACCTGTACCTGTAGGCAGCTATTTGTGTTCAGCGCAGTTTCCAATCTAAAGTAATACATGTATGTATGTACTATGTACAGAATAGAAATTACCTGCACATGATATATTAACCTGTGGCTCAATTAACAATGGACATATGTACATTATCTAAAAAACTAAGTTTTTGAAATTGTACAAGACTAAAAGAAAGAGAAAAAAAGAAGAAAAAAAGTATGCATAAAGTCTATGCCATGGGAATTTCATAATCTCGAAGGGAATCGTTTAAATTTACAAAGAGTGTTTACTTTAAGGTGAATTTTACCAATTGGTATATACATGTACATGTAACAATAAAGATGAATCTGCTTTATGAATTGCATTATCCATCAATTTAGCTTCATATTAGCTTTTCCTTGATATGAATTTATGTATGTATACATATTCCTCCAAAATTTTCTGTACTCTTACCATATAAATAACTATGTAGTGACTACATACATTGTAGGTAGTACCTTCATGGTACTATTAGAACTATAGAGAAGTCTCAATTCATGCTGTTCTGCTCTTGTATAAAAGACATACCGTAATAAGCTGGAAATATTGACAATATTGACATAACATGTTGACAATAATACTTATTCCGTTGTAAGAACACCTTTTCACTAATAAAAGTTCAAATATTTATGCCTGCATTCTACATGGTAAGTTCTGAAATACAACAGCAATTGAATTTCATGCCTTTTCTTTCAAATCCATTTTCCCTGCTCTTACGCCAAATGCTAACTAAGTTCAGGACAATATATAATAAGTTTTTTTTCCTGTTCAAATAGCTTTGCTATATATATGTATGACATGTTTTATATCTGGTGAGTTATTTTGCTTTTGACGACGACGACGTCAGCCTCACTCAAAACAAGGCAGACCTGACATTTTCCCCCGAGATGAGTTACCCTCTCCATACATGTATATCTGGGGAAGGAGAAAACAATATATATATATATATATCGGGCAAATGAGCTTTACATGCAAGGTATTGCGGCAGGAACAGACTTGATCACCCACCCCACCCCCCCCCCCCCCCCCCCCCTCCTTCCTTCATCTTTTCATCTGTTCATTCGCTGGCAGCTAGCGCCGCAGTGCAGAGAGCAAATCTAGGGTACGCCTCATCCACTTTGGTTAGGGCACATCCATCTCGACTCACTCGCTCACTCCTCGATATCAGGCAAGCGCACATGCAGATGATATTTACGAGAGGGGAGAAATAAATGTAAATTGCGTGTTGCTCCTAAGGCACACTCATATTAAGGAATATAAAACAAAACGTAACAAAAGGAGAAGTCTACCCGCTCGCAGTGCAGTTCAGTACTATTGATTGCTTTTTTTCTGCTGGCAAACAATTTATGTGCATTTTTTTTTTCTTTCTTCATTTCTTTCTTGGCAGGCAACGTAGCCTAAGGCATCTATGTTTTTCTCCTCTCATAACTCACTCATCTAAATGTAGTCTTGCAATGTATGTGTAACCCTCTCCCCTGTCTCAAACAAAATTGCATCTTACATAAATATCTTTCTTTCTAATCCCTTCATTGTTTCAAATAGCATTGCAAAGCACTTAATTATCCTTGAAAAGTTAAAGAGACACTTGAGAACGGTTGGTTTCAGAAAAAAATGTTTGTATTTTTGTTTGCATAAATTCCATGTGAAAGTGTTTTCTTGAAAATGCATATAATTTCATTTCTCACTTGTTTTATTCTTTAAGTTGTCTACCAATGTCAAACAGTATATCCATCATGCGGAGACAACAATGCTGTTAACGCATTCATATCGAACCCGAGACCTCTGGATTGCTAGATGAGTGCTCAACCATCGAGCCACAAAGACCCTTGGAATGGGGGACATTCCTATTAACAATAAATAATACCTACCATGCCATTTACGTCTACTTGAAATTGTATTGCTAATCCTCTACGTTAGCTTTAAGTACTTGGCGAAAAAAGAGGGACATATGCAACAATCTTTTTTTAGAAATGTGCAAAGCTCCAGCTCTAATGAGATAGTCAGATAATCTGATTTAGGGCAGTGATATGTCTTCAGTTTAACATTCAAGAAGGAAATAATACTAATAAAATGTGCTCATTAAACAAACTGATTTGACCCTTTTTTTCATGATCTTTAATCATTGACAAAAATATTGCGTAAAATGGAAAATTTAGGAATTTCAATTTAAAATTATATCAATTGTTTTTAAACGGTAAACTCCCTCCCCCCCCCCCCCTTCCCTTTACCGTACCTCAACAGGTTGTTTCCAATAGTGGACAACATTTGGATCAATGTATATTTACATGTAAATAGCTTCACTATTTAAATTGAAACAATACAGTGGTCACTGCAGTAGATTTTGACTCATTTTTGAGATATTGAATCTTGGGCAGTCAGAAAATGAACAACCATTTGTAATTGATAATTAAACCAAATTTTAAAAATCAGCCCATTGTAGCCATACTCAAATGTGCATAGCATAATTGGACAAATATAACAGTGAGATGAGTATGACATGAATCAACAAAGGTTGAAACATAATTTCATAAAGTTGAAGTTGATTGATAGAACTACAATTTAAGCAAATTTGGGAAAATACAAGTATGTATCAGTTCATATTTACAAGAATGCAAAGATGTACGCTATTTAAACAAAAAACAATGAAACCTTGAATGATTTTATTTTTTTCTCCACTCATCTTTTATTGATTCATTTTATTACACAGGTGACTTTCTAGTAGGAGATAAGCAGTTTCCAGCAGTAATTTTCATCAATCAACTTTCACTGAAACGACAAAATAATGGATTTGAGATGGAGGGAAACTGTTGTTGATCAACTGTAGATAAAACTACAAGCATGCATGCAGGCATCTGCAGCTGATCCCGCCAAGGACTACTACTAGCTCTACTACATAATACATGTGTATGGACTTTGAACCTACAATATATGGGGGATATATGAGTCCTTGGGGTGGAGGGGTCGCGACCTCACGGGTGGAGACTGAAGTGGTGTCACTGGGAGCCGAGTTCAAAGACTACATACAAGTACATGTTCGCAATATGACTTCATTGCCCCCATCTGG
Source organism: Echinarachnius parma (assembly GCA_037951105.1). Taxonomy (NCBI): domain Eukaryota; kingdom Metazoa; phylum Echinodermata; class Echinoidea; order Clypeasteroida; family Echinarachniidae; genus Echinarachnius; species Echinarachnius parma. The sequence continues at coordinate 28,289 of JBAMJV010009800.1, forward strand.
GGCACGTAACACCATGGCAACATCTCAAGATATGCATCGCATACCAAGACTTTTTCTGAGCCTGACCGAATTTATGTTTATTTTTCTAGAAGAATGTGTAGGCAATATGACTTTATTAACCTGCATCTCACCATGGTAACGTACATATATATATATATATCATCCCAGATATGCATACCGAAAATCTCGAGCACAGACTGAATTTATGTTTTGTTACAAGAATGTATGTATGTACATATTATACGCAATATGACTTTATTAACCTGTAAGGGATCTAGTAACTTTGTTGACATGTGCAAAAAGTGATGAATGGTTGATATAATGTATATTGTTGTTATCTATTATGTCCACAGGGTATTGTGTGAAAATTTCAAGTCAAATGGATGTTATATGGCCGAGTAATGAGCAAAATGCAAAGTGATATTCACTAACTCACAGCACTCACTTTGTACACAGTTTCAAATATCCAACGGATATTTTATTATCTGAAAACTTCAATCGTACATATCTTTGTAACGAAAGGGAAATTTGAAAAACCGAAACCTGTCTCATGCTTTTTTAAATACAAACTAAACAAGGTAAGAGAGAACTGCTAGATTTACTATTGGATTTTGAGGATTTGGACAATGTTACTAAGTCCCTTTAACATACATAAATACATGTTATACAATCATCCCGGATATAGCATACCAAGATGTTCCCACACAGACTGAATTTATATCTATTTTTTTACAAGCAAATATTCATATATGTGTATGCAATTATATGTCAAATATGTCTCAAATATATGTCTTTATTAACCCTCATCTCACAACAATGCTATGCTAGGCAATGCTTAGAGATGATTATCAAACATATTAGGCGCTATAAAAATCGCAAACATTATTATTATTATTATTACAATCATCCCTTGCAGTATACCAAGATTTTTAAACACAGATTAAAGGGATCTAGTAACTTTGTTGACATGTGCAAAAAGTGATGAGTGGTTGATACAATGTATATTGCCGTTATCTGATATGTCCACTGGGTGTTGTGTGAAAACTTTAAGTTAAATGGACGTTATATGGCCGAGTAATGAGCAAAAATGCAAGGTGACAACACTTGTTTTTGTTTTAACTGATGTGGGTGACGTTATAACTAGTAGTATGTAAGTAGCGAAAAAAATAAAATGGCTTTGTTAACCACATCTGGTACCAGCATCATGGCAACGCGTGAATATCATATTTCATCTCCAGATTATGCATATATATATATGTAACAATGTCCGACTGATTTCAATTAAAAGACTGTCCTGTATGGGGATGCTACAAAGTGGGTTCACCTTTTTAAACTAGGTTTAGTTTGTGGGCACTGCATAACACTGAGCCAATAAGTACTTTACACGGTGTCGCCCAAGTCGTTCACAAGTTGGCACTGCCTGTCAGATTCACAAATTTTAACCAACTTTATGATAAATATACATGTACATACCAGAATATTCCAAGATTGATTAACATACCAAATGTTATTTATTTATGAGTTAAAATATTACATGTAAATAATTATGTAAACTTCTGGACTTCATTACCTAGATTTCTCACTGTAACCATGGCAACCTGTTATTTTAGCTCCAAGATTTTTTAGACTGGCAGACTGATGTCTTTTTTATGCAAAATTTGACTCACGTAAAGTTCAAATATTGCATCCACGAAATACGCTAGTACAGGTATTAAACAACTTTACTTTATAACCCACATCAGACAGCCATGCCATGGCAACATGCAACAAGTACAAGTGTACGCAGGTACCAAGATTATTGACCAACCGGTAAGCTTACCAACCGCGCAGCATGTTTTCAATTATTTAGCTGGATGTTAGGATCGAAGGAGTGGAGAACTTTGATAAATGTGACCGGCTATATAGCAAAACCCTGCACTTGTTGGTAAAAATTCATAATGTAGATTTTCATTCCATTACAAAGGTCTCATCACAAGCTTTCATTTGATCCTTTGTTCGAACTAATTGGTCAATAATAACTTGACGAAGATATGACTGTTTCAATTTTACAATCCTAGGTCTTCTACAAACATTGTGTGAACTTTAAATGTCCATATCTTCAAAACGTGAATGACCGACAAGTGCTGGGTTATGCTATATAGCCGGGTCACAAATTTGATTTGAGGTGAAAGACTGTACAGACAAGTACATGTACCCTGTAAACAATACCACTCTATCACCAGCCCCATGCAGGCAGTGGGTCATTTGATTTCCAGGAGTTATGCATCATTAATGCATACCACATTTTTACCAACTTTGAAAATACATTGACATTGCGTACTGGAATCTGGTTGGTCATGTATTCACTCTATGGAGATTGTAAGCTCTAGTAGGGATTGGGTTAAAAATAATTTATAAAACGCATTGTGAACGTTATAATTCAAATTCACAATTAAAAACGACATTATACATGCATGTACTGTATGTATATAATGTGCCCACAAATTTCATAGATTTATTTAAATTTTGTTTTGTTGGCATCCAATAGCCATCATGAAAAGTGCAGCGTGAAATAGATACATACTTAATACATGTATTTCAATATCAATCCATTATTAAACTGATATTCACGTGCAAATAAAACATGAGAACCTTAGACAAGCAAAAGTGCATGCATCTGTGTACATTGTTTGAAGGTCGTATCACAACTGTAATTGTGTTTGGTAATTATGTCCCTCTGTTTTTTCAAAGGGAAAGCATTAACCTGTTCAGGACTGATTGATTTTTCTATAACATGCATTCTCCGTGAAGTACGTGCCCTGCCTGAGTATCTGCGGGACCAGTCCTGGGCCCCGTTGAAAAAAGAGATACAATCGATTGTAAGTTACAATTATTATTATTGTATTAAGTCAGATCATAATAATAATAATAATAATAGACATTTATATAGCGCAAATTGCAAAGAGCCTCTAAGCGCTTAAATAATTATTTAATTATTATTACCCATGGTCAACAGGTACATTTCAAACCCACACAATGATATTGCATACTTTCTCAACTCCCCAGGGAGCATACTAGCCGAGCTGCCGCTGATGATGGCGCTACAGGCTAATTAACACCCGACCATGGTACCCATTTATACACCTGGGTAGACAGTGCTCAGCAATTGTGGATAAATTGTCTTGCTGAAGGACAAAGGCAGTGGGCAGGGTTCGAACTCGGGATCTCATGATCGGAAAGCGCGTGCTCTACCAATCTTGCCACAACCACATCCATGTGTTTGAAATGCGCAAATCTGATTGGTTGAAACGCGCAAATTGTCTCACTTACAATCAATTGTAACTTACAATTGATTGTATCTCTTTCTGCCACAGGGCCCTGGAGGGGTTATTTAATTCTCACTACTATTGGCAAAAAAATCCCAAAGAGTGTGCATGAAATAAAACCAGAGAATCATGCAACAAATGTTCCATGATTACTCCAGGTATTTAGTGCATGAAGTCTAATAAAAGATTATTTTAATGATTGAAAATGAGCAAAGAAAAATAGGCTTCGCCAGGAAGCCTATTTTTTATCATTAAAATATTTCTAGTCAGTTTCCTCTATGTTTGAATTTAACAAATTATTTTTAAACAAATTGAAATTGCATTATTTGATGACTCACAATGCATGCAAATTGAACATCATTCACAAATATTTTGAATCGACTTGAAGTAAATTATTTTGAAATTTGTATATCCTCATTATATATTCAGTCGGTCAGTACAAACATTTCACAGGGCGGATCATTCTTTATTCACGTTTGAGCATTTTATCCACTATGTGAGATATTTTCATGATTTATTAAACTAAGATAGTCAAGTCATGAACGGAAGTAGGTGTCCATTCACTATGTACAGCGAGGCCGTGTGCAGTGAACCAAAACTTGGATCATGAATTATTCATAATCCCACTTGAGCGGAACTACACGCGATCTTGCTTTTTCCAGGAGTGCGCCTAACTGGTCATGGGAATAGCTAAATAATACAAGAATTTGTTTAAATATGAGGAATAAGAATTCAAACAATAGTCTAGGCAATACAAAATAATGGATTTATATTTAATAATAAGTTCATGACATTTATCTGGTAACTTTGAACAGTTATTGTTTTAATACATGTATGTATATAATAAGCAAATGTATTGAAATGCATATTATACATTCCTGTCTAATTGTCGACCTTGGTTATCTGTTAGAATAACAATGAGAAAACACATTCTCAGCCAAGACAACAATCGCAACCGCAGCAGGTTAAATAGATTCCGAGCTGAAAAATAAATCTGTTTATTCACTACATACATGCATACCGCGCAGTCAAAATTAACCATCCTTGAAAACAGATAACCTTTCTGACTTGATTTACATTTCTCTCTATTAAGAAGCACAGTTTTGTTTCTAAGGTCCATTTCTTACCAAGTTTGACAGATCTATTGATCATGTTAAATGCATGCCTTGACCAAATAACTGTCATTGTTATTGAAGGGGAAACTTTGGGGATGTGCCTGCTCTAACTGAAAGTTGAAAGTACTATGAAAAGACTAACTTTCATTTGCCATATGTTTTAATAATTTAAAACACCCGCTTTTCAATAACCCATTTATCAAAAAGTCCCTTCTCTTAATGAGCAGAAGAATATAATCTGTTTGTTGGTGTCACTCTGATAAACGTTTATATGTGGACAGTCTTACAAGATCTTTTTAATACCAGAAGGAAAATAGTCTTAACTATTGTATTTATCAAAATCTTAAGTTCTGTGTTTTTTTGTTCAAATATCTTGACATCGCAGCAAATATTGTCCCCCTTCTTCTAACAAAAGAAAAGTAATTTTACGGTCTCTCAACCCGAGAATTATTTTCGTCTTTGGACTTGGAGGGCGTTCCTATTTCACACGTGTCTAGCATCACAACTTTGATGTAAGTGGTCTAAAGCAATGATGTTCCCACTTAATAGTACTTCTAAGATGTATGAGAACGTATTTTAAAAAGTGGGCATATAATTTCGGAGCACTTCCTCTAGATACTTCAGTTCCCTACAGTCTATTTACATGACATTTTCCCATTCTATTATTGAGCTTTCTACATGTATTTCCTCTAGAATCACAACTTTGATGACAGAGAGCTATTGAGGCAATTTTTTCCTTCTGTATCTTAAAAAGTGTGCCTATCATTTTGGAGAGTTCCCAATTAAACGGAACCTCATTTCCCCATTAGTATATTAACCTATGATTTGTTCCTGTCTTAGGGCTTCCTATACCATACATGTCTATAATTGCAACTTTGATGTAAGTGCATGAGCAATATTATTCCCACTCCGTAGGTTAATAGCGTCTTTTCGCACGGCGACGTAAATGCTGAGTACGGGGTATTTAAATGAGCTGTGAGCGTCTCCGTACTCTGGCTACCGTCGCGATCTATTGCAGTTTCGCAGTGAAGAATACACAGAACGTCTCCTTGCTCGAGTGACCAAGCGCGCTGATTGGCTAACCCCACTGACCTCTGGCTGACCCATTGAAGTAAGGGCTTACCACCACCGATCTACACCGCTCCGTAGTCGCTGTACACAGAACGCTATTTCGGCCAACTACCGTCGTAGGTTTGGACGCTACGCGGAAATTTTCGCTCTGAGTGCGACCCCTCGCTAAGATTAGCGTTGTAGAAGGCCGCGTCGCCGGTTGCGAAAAGACGCTAATAGTACTTTTAAGAGGTATAAGAACGTATCTTAAAAGGAGGCCTTTCCTTTCGGAGCATCCTATAAATATTATGTACCTATTTAAGTAAACTAAAGCATTGATGCTTCTACTACTGTACTAAAAGGCTTTGAAGATTGTATTTTAAAAAGTGGGTCTATCAGTTTTGAAGCACATCCTAGATCTGTACAGTACTTGGGTTCCCCGCGGACTAGCGAGAACCAGTTCTCCAGGATGTGATACACCCAATGCCAGCCCTTTAAAGTAGTGCTGGGCTTTGAATACCTGACCCATCTTAATTTCTTGACCTTTATCCGTCAATCACCACACTCCACTGGCAGACAGACTTATAAACAAAGCTCGGCTAGGCAGTACTACTGTCATGGGACTGGGCCCAGGCAGCCTGGCGCACTTACTAGGATATTTCTGGAATATTTATTCAAATTCAAAATATTGGAGGCACACTGACAGACTCCTGAAGGGATACACAACTAGTATAACTCGGGAAAAAAATTATATTGAAATCAACTTATGACTGAAACCTGAATAACCGTATCTAAAAGTACTGGTTTACAATATTTTTGTCATGTGAAAAAACTTAAGTTGGATGGGCAAGTCATTTGTATTTGTGGCAAACGGATTAATTTTGGAAAAGATTTTGCAATAAACCTTCTTACAATGTTACTAGTAACGTTAAATTGATACTACAATAGAAATTACACATAAAATACCTTGGAGGAAGCAGATTAATATACCCCTTTCATATTGGTTCTATCAGTATCAATCCGATGTAAATACCAATAGAATACATGCCTCAAGTAAATAAAGCTGAAAAGACGCTTACCTGCGTATGCCATTCATATTTATACAATTCATAGGAGAATTTTATTCGCTTGGCGAGCCTCGGCCCAAAGTGGGGAAAACAGTCAAGTACTAAATGTAAAATCGTTGGCTTGATGAGCTAGCCTGACTTGCATACAAACACACAAAATTGTGATTACTATCTTGACCTTTGACCGTATTCTCTGCACTTTCTCTCTGCTCTTTTCTCTTGAACCCATTTTAAAACAGCATTTCATCAGTGTGCACACCGTGTCACACCGATAGAATGAACAAATTCTCCTGCTCTTCAGCAGAAGAACTTTTGCTACCCTTTGTTCTTCTTTCTATCAGATATTTCCCCTGACTTTTCTCTTTTCAACCTTTTATATTGCGCATTTTTCCGGACAGAAGTATCCAGGGAAAATCAGGCTAATATGAAAGGAATGCTAAAGTAACGCCCGCACAAACATTACCCGGGTGGATTGCTATGACAACCACACTTACCCAATGGGTGCAAGAGCGAGCTTGAGCGAGAAATGTGCGGGCCTGAAATTCTGAATCGTAGCCAAGCTATATACTACCAGGGACCAACCCCGGACCAAATGTCCGGTCCCACCCGACTATTGGGGCCTGTTAAGACGGTGTATCAGTTGACGTTTGACCAAATTTGAACCCTAACGTGTTGTATCACAAAATTCACCATAGAACAAGAATCTCACAATCAAAAAATTGCTGATCTGAGATTCTCGAACAACCAGTCATTTTGTTCACATCATCACATGTTAAGAAAAGTATGCCATTCCATTTTTTGCTGTGCCATCCCATAATAGGTAGTCATAAACGTACCCAGGATTTTTCCAAGGGGGTTGTTTAAGCTTCATTTAGTGGCGTAGTTGGGGTGTGTTTGTATACCTAATACAGTATTTTTTTTCTCTAAAGGGGATGTTGAACACCCCAAACACTCCCCCCCCCCCCCCCCCCCCTCGGTATACATAGTAGATCTATGTTATTGCCAAGTAAACAGGTTAAATGCATTACAAATAACAATAACTGCTAACAAGCAGTTTAATAGTCAGAACACTTTTAAAGGAGGCTGATTGGCCTGAAAATTGGGTATTAAGAATTCAAGCGAACGCTAATTAGCACTTGGCTTCAAATTATGCTCTTACATTGTATTAAAAGTAGTACATCCTCAACAATACATGTAATTTATAATCAATTGAAGTTTATGGCAACCAAATAAAGTTAGTATACAGTACTTTATAAATAAAATTAGCATACTTGTGCATTTATCGTCTTCCCTTTTTTGTCCCATAATCACCATTTTCAATCATGTTCCATGCTAATCATGCAATTCTCTGCAGTTGTTATTAAACTAGATATTAAATTAGCATACTTGTGCATTTATCGTCTTTTCTTTTTGCCCATAATTACCAATTCCAATCATGTTCCCTGCTAATCATGCAATTCTCTGCAGTTGATATTTAGCGCAAGCCCATTTTCATTTATAATTAGCCTTGCTGTTTGAAAAATTCCAAATTGTCTTCCAAAGAGAAGATATCATGCAAAGCCATTTTATAGAAACCACTTTTCTAGAGCTCTGTATACATGCGGCAACAATAATTGACAAACGCATCCAGTAAGAAACACACATTTGAATCCCAATTTATGTAAAGAGAAATCGACACGGGGGTTGCTTTGTGAAGAAATTCTTTTGCTCAGGGGGAATTATTTATTGTCTCGTATTTGACCTAGCTATTGTCTTGTACATGACCTACTGTCTCGTCACCCCCCCCCCCCCCCTCCCCCCTCCCCCCCCCCCCTCCCCCTCTCCCCCTGGTGAAAAGAAGTACAATGAAATATCATGGTCAAATTGGGATAACTGATGAGAGAGATATCAGATCAATGTGAATATAAAACCTACACTCCTACTGATTTCAATACCTTTACTTCTTTTGGTGTATTAAAAGTTAATCGTTAAAAGGTAAATTGTTTGTAATCGATTGTCTTTGGTCAAAATTTGTTTCTTCCTTTTAGTTTCAGTTATCAACTTTGATCACACAACAAAATAAGCAAATAGCTAGTATGTTCTACATGTAACTACATTCAGCTAAACACAAGCTTAAACAATAGTAAATATATTACTCATTGCGGATATAGTATCGAAAATATTATCGCTAGTGATATTCGTTTGTCTCGCAATGTTTGGTCAACAAGGAATCTAAAAGATCACGACGTTTCGTGCGCCGCTGCAACACTTTGTCAAGTGATATAATCTAATGTAAGCAATCGTGTTTTATACTCTTCTGGCGGCTTCAACCGCACTATCTCGCATGAGCGAGTACGTTCCTAATTGGTCAATAACGGGCAAAGTCTATTGGCCAGTGCACACGGGTGCTAAACTGTACTTACAGATGATGGCTTGACTCTGTCTGTATTACTTTAATTAAAATCTGAGGGATGTTGCATCCAATGGTATATTTTCAATGTACATTACACCAACGTGAAAAGCAATGCCATTTATTCATGAGAAAAAATGAAATGAAAAATTAGGTAAACAGATAACCTCACATTTTGGTAAACTAGCCAATATACCTGTACTGTATACTACTGTACTGTACAGTGAACACCTACACTCAATCTCAAGGAGATTTAGACCATTCAATTGCCCATAAAAGCCCACCAATTTACTATAGGATTTTTCGGTCAATTTCGTAAGTTGGCCACACAAATTCATTTTGTGTGCATTCAATTTCGCCGATGTTGTCAGTGTATTTTGAAGTTCAAATTCGTTTGTTAGCATATAACAAACATTCAAAAACATTTTTGCATTCGGTTTAAAACGTGTTTCTATTTCGTAAAATTGTCATTCAATTTAAAGCGAGAAAATTTGTGATTACGTAATACCGCCTTCCGTGAAATCTGTTGGCGAAATTGAATGCAAACAGCGTGTTTTTTAAATTGAATGCTGACAGTGGTATTATCACTTGACCGAAAAGCTAAATCGTATGAACAAAATGCAATTTTGAACCACAATTGCAAGCCTTCAGCTCAATTTCGCGTAATTGAATGACATGCTTATCAAAACGAATAAGAAGCTTACGAAATTGGCCGAGAAAACCTATATTTTAAAAAGCCCTCGCTTGACTCTAGCACAACTAATCCCAGGATACAAACATGAACAATCTGATCAAAACAAGAGCACAAATCCAATAGATCTCAGAAAAGTCAGTTTTCACTTAGAGTGCTACTTTTTTTAATTAGACAAATTGTCAGAGTCAATTAATTAATCGATAGAGTTCTACGCTTACAGTCTGAATAGGAAAAACAACACATCCTCATTAAATTAAGCCACTGATTGTGAACTTTTTGGTTCACTGAACAGCCATTAGGATGCGAATGCAGTCAATGCCGTACGCATGTACAGGTCTGATTAAATACATACTAAAAGCAGCCCAAAATTCGCGCGTGATATTGAACAAGAGAAATGAAATGTGAATGCCTGTGGATTACGTAATTTGTTCACGAGCACACAGCGTTGGCCGGGTTGGCAACGGATGTGCAGTGTGCAAAACGCATTTGGGCAAACCATTTAACTTTTCCGAAGGAAATTTTTAGAGACAGATTCAACATAGGTAAGAAAAAATAGATTTTTGGGGTAGTTCGAGTTCAAATTTTTGGTCCAGATTTTCAGGAGTGGTAGATGAATAATTGAAGAGTCATAACACGTAAAAAGGTTTTTTGACATCGAAAATGAAGTTTTGAACTTTCAAGTCGATTTTAGAAGAGCGACTTATGCGGGGTTTTAACCGAGCGGGTCTCATATGTGGGAATTTTGTTACTCAAAGTTTGCAATGAACGACATATTTCAAGCAAAAAATATATATCTCAAATCGAATCATGCTATTTTGGTTAAATTGCATTCTCTCATCTTCTTGCAAACAAAGCTTTACACACTGCATATTTAATGACAAGCACCTATTAAAATGCCTTTACTTATTCAATAACCTAAGTTTCACTTTCAGAATGATATAGGAAAGCACACAAAATGAACAATTGTAAAGATGGAATTATGATGAAAATGATATCAGTTCTTCAATGAAACAGGCAGGCATAAATTAAAGGGTACCACCACCCAAAAATAAAATTCCTATATATGAAAGGTAATATTTTTAGCAGTTCATTCTACCAACAAAGTTTTTTTTTTTTATTTCCAGAAAAATGATATCATTGGAAAACGCATTGATCCCCATAATAAAGCATGTGTTCATGGGTCTGGAGACGAAGACTAAATTTTGTGTAGGACGAACGCATCGTCCAAACGTACGCGTGAATATAATTAGCGCACTCTCAGATGTTTGGCGCATACGGAACCATGAGGCCATGTTTGTTGACAAGGGCAATCCATCCCATGAGTGGAGAATAAATAAATTTAAAAAAAAAGTAATTAATTGTTTTGTTTACGCATTACAGAACCCTTTGCAAAGTGTTTGCAATGTATTTGATATCACACATGGTATCAACACATACTGTATGTGTTGTTCTTTGCCTGGTGGTCCCCTTTAACATGTTTTTATTTTATTTTCAATAGACAGGATTTATGCAAAAATGTTGCCTGACCACTTCGAGACATGCTATTCGATTAACATTTTCCTAAAAAAAGTTCAATTCAATCCTTGGAATCCACCTTTCATCCATCGGCTGTTGCTATGTCGGTCAAAGCAAAACTCTGGCGAGTTTTTTAAGGTTGTCAGGAGTTAATATGTTAGCAAACTGGCTATTTGTAAAGTTTACTGAATTAGGGGTAGACAGTCGAGGGAAACTGAGTGGTTACCTCCAATGATTACAGACTGTAACTCGAAGCTGTCAAACAAAGCCACAAACACTGCCCAAAAAAAACAGGTAAAGACAGTCGAACAAAGCCGTAGAGACTGCATACAATAAATATGTTTTTATTGAATTTACTGAAATTATTCTTTTCCCATCACTTACAGAATTAGGGTAGAGAGTTCAGTGGGAAATTGAGAGTTTACCTAGCAACTTCCTACTCGAGATTCCAGGAAACTCAAAGCAGATGGCCGGCATGGGGAAGTAAACTTGATGCAAGACCAAAGCCATGGTGGCTTTAACGCGTCGCAAGGAAATCCAACAAAAACCCTACATGTATATTCCACTATCTATAAATACAAATCAAAGAAACCTGTACCAACGGCGGCAATATTGGAAACTTAAAAAGGTGGAAAGTTTGGAAACTGACATTTTAAAAATGCTTTGAAAATATGTGACAATAATTCTGAGTTTGAAAGTGTTTATTTTGTTTAAATATTTATTCAATGAATTTTCTTAAATTCTGGTTTTGTTTATCAATTTCCAATCTAAAAGAGAACAAAAATTATGCAAGCCAAACATGTGAACATGTACCAGATTATGCTACCTTATGGCTATAAAAAGAAGGTATATAGAGCTAAAATGTCATATATGCAACGAATGAAAGATGCCCTTGCATAAGACTGTTATAAAGTTTTGAGGTCAAACTAGAGTTTGACTGGTGATATGTGACATGTTCTAGAATTTTCTTCAATCATAGAAAAAACACATAATTTCAGTATGAATTAGGGCATTATTACTGTGTATGTGTGTGTGTGTGTGTGCGTGTCTATATCTGTGCATATGTTACTAAATGTGTATTATTGTAGTAATAAAGTGTTTACATACATGTACATTGTACACGTGTGTTTTTAAAATGATGCGTTGAGTGTGTGTATCGACAAAAAAATTTATTATTTCATTCATGATTTATGATTAATAAGATTACATGTAGGCCTACCAAAATAATTGTGCTTCATCAGCCGCACCATAATGACATGAAGTTTCTTAATTCTTTATGAATACATATTTGACCCTGATAATAACAAGCCTGACCCAGATAGGCTGTGGTCATCATCACAAGCCATCTGCGATCATTCTTTCATTGATGACAATTTTATACAGGCCAGGTCCGTAGCCAGGATTTTTCAAGGGGGGTTGCGTAATTTTTAAAAAAGGTGACCGAGACCGAACATGACCGAGACCGAGACCACTGGTTGAGAGTCGTGTTTATAAGCAGGAGGGGGGGGGGGGGGGGTGTCCGTCGCCAACTTTTTTCGAGACCGAGAACAGCAAAAATTTGTTGTGTAAGGGGGGGGGGGGGTGTTTAAGTGGACCCGAGGCCGATAAAAATTGGACCTTTCTGAATTTGGGAGGATGCGCTATACAACACGTACACATTGTATAGAGCATCGGTTATTTTGTCATGAAAATAAAATTGATAATTTCCGCAATAAAAAAACTGTCAGCAACTTAACATATGCTACAAAGACCAGTTTGTACGTGAAATTGTTAACGATCATGGGTACACCTCGTCAGTGTGTGGTGTGGCTGTCGCCAAAGCGAACATCATGGAATGTCTGGTGCATTTGTGCACCAATCAATATATTAAAATAAAGTCTATGAAGCTGGCATGTTATTCCCTTCGCATTTACCTAAATTTTAATGCAGAACTTTTGACCTAGATAGTTTCCAACTTGACCCAGATAAGCTGTGGTCATCGCCTATCATCTGTGCCAAGAGACCACAGGACTTCAGGCTGATCAGCTGGACACTTTTCTGACCCAAGGCTGAACTTGCATTCATGTTTACCATTAGCCCCTTTTCTATAATTACATGTTAAAGGGACTTAGTAACATTGTCCAAATCCTCAAAACTTACTTGGAACTCTAGTGGTTCTCTCATACCTTATCATATTCATATTAACAATAAAAGCACGGGACAGGTTTCGGTTTGTCAAATTTCCACTTCGTTCAAAAGATATTTACGATTGAAGTGTTCAGATATAAAATTGCCTACGGGATAATTTCATGCCGTGTACAAAGTAAGTACAATGAGTTAGTGAATTTCACTTCGCATTTTAGCTCATGTCTCAGCCAAAAACCATTACTTTGTGTGGACATATCAGATCACTCCAATACACATTTTATTAATCATTCATCACTTTTTGCACTTGCCAACAAAGTAAGTAGATCCCTTAAAACCTGGTAGGCTATGTACAAAGTCTAGACGGGGATGGTTTCAGTCTCTCGCAGCGAACCGGTTTACTGACATTCACGCTATAGCTTTATATCATATCATCAACAAATTTACGAATACCTGGATGCAACAATACAGGCCATGCATTCAATGCATTGTAGGCCAGCATTTGGGACTTAATGGTATAAAATTAGGAGCATAATGGCATGAAACTAGGGGTATAATGGATGGTGCATAAAGGTATGAAACTGGCGATATTGTACTTGTAGTCTACAATTGGGGGCATAATGGTATAAAATAATAACGCTGGAGGCATAATCGCATGAAACTAGGGGCATAGTATTAACCCATTCAGGACCCAAAACAAACTTGGGCATGGGGCTATGGAGAATACATGTTATATAGCAAAATCAATCGGTCCTGAACGGATTAAACAAAGGGGCATAATGGTGAAACCAAGGAGGAATAAGAAAGTACTTTCTTATACCTCCTTGGTGAAACAGTGGGCGCAGTTAACATTGCATTATACACGTACATGTGCAATAGGCTATTTGTATTGATTTTAATTTTTTGTTTTAAAAAAGGGGGCGTCCCCTGGCTACGCTCTACGTATATTTACAGTATATAATTTTGGCTGGCCTTGAGTAGTATCAGATTGCATGTGCTACGATCATATTGCACGAGTCAAAGACAAACTGTGCAATATGATCCACGCTCATGCACTATATACGGTTCATCACGAAAGAACAATCCAGCTTTATAATTAATTTTCATATATGGAAAAAATGTTTTCATCTGCTACACATATTTTGCAATGCATTTCGCAACACAAGGAATTCAGCCAAATTTAGCCCCATTTTCATGCACTGTGTGAAATAAAACCGTCATATTAGCTCACATTTCTATCCACCAAACCAGGTGGGAAAACAAATGTAACTTGTGGGCCTGAAAGAAAGCTCTTAACGGACACATTCTACAATTTTAAATTATTTGTCCTTTTTTTGATCAGGTAAGAGAGAAATCTGATTTTTTTATTTATTTATTTTTTCAAAATCGCTAAATGTCTAGTCTAGATGTTAAGGAGTACCAGCTACTGTACACACGTTGACCAATACACACATCGTTCAATATAAAATGTGACCGGCACGGTGTATTATTATGTGTGTATGCCTGTCATCGATGGTAGGCCTTGTATTATAACGTATTATCCAGAGGCCATATTTTTTCCGAAGTAAAACAGAAAAACATTAAATTTGTTTATATTGAAGAAGTAAGGGGTCAATTGATTTGATATTTCTCACGCATTTTATTAACATCACTCCCTAGCTACATGCACATTTTGAGAAAGATCTGCGTTGTTTGCAAAATATGTGTTAAACTACCTTTAAACAATTTATACCTTCTCGGCTGTATTTTCATTCAATGATAACTTTCCATTTGGATGATACTAGTTATGTCATGTTTCCTTACCAGGAAAATGTTGCTCTTTTTCGTTTAACTGTCGGTTAACTTTACCAGAAAGATAACACTCTAAATATGGCGAATACAAGAAATCAGCTAATTTGAACTGCTAATCATGTAATTTAATCCAGTTAGGTTTTTATACCGTCGAGCATACCAAAATAGAGAGGACAAAATGCTCTTTCTTCTGATATGTTGCACTTTTTGTATTTATTGACAACCTGATTTGTCCATGTTTAGCCACGCTTACGCTCATACTGCACATAACACGCGGACACGAGGAGAGTATGTCGCTGCGCACTACATGTAGCGCACTGGCAATATAGGGTACAGCGTTGATCTACCGTTGTATTGCATATAGGTGTGCACTGTGCACTGTGTCATCTGGGCATTCTCTTCAAAGACGTGCCCATGACTTGGCATCAACCAATGTTCTATACAAATTGCATTAAATATGGGTTCTTTTAGTCACGCATACCAAGTCGTGGGGGACGTCTTCGAAGAGAATGCCATCATCTGCTTGCGTTATCTTTTGTGGTGGAATAGTTTCCATATATACAGTACGGTATGCCGAATTATTATAGTAGCTACGCTATGCCACTGCTGCCAACACCATAGAAGTAGGTTAGACCTATCGGCCATGCAGCGAGAATTGTACTAACTAACTTTTATGGAATTACCACTTTTCGCATTAACACATGAATGAATGTTCACATTTTTTTAAACAACGAAGACACAAAAGCATACTTGTACTTCCTGAACAGACTCGGGATGGAGACTTGGTGTGTGCATGCCCTTGCACACGAGAAGAAAATATAACTTTGCATTATTCAGCTAATTAAGGGGAGCAAAATGCTGGGATTTCGCTTACTATTACTGATTAATAATGATAAATAATATTGGTGGCTACTTATGTAGCGCACGTTCCGTCTTCCGACGCTCGCGACCATCACTTGGATTAGTGCATAATTACCGTCACTTCTAGTCGTATATTTCCTTTTGGGTATAATGGAAAAAACCACTTGCGCGTCAGATAACCTGCTGTTTAATTGGAATCAGGCGACTTGAATGGAGACCAAAGCGCGATCATCTTCGTTCAAAACCTCGCGCTACGACATGGAAAGAAGTCCGGCTGGTGCCGAAATCAAGGATTTAAAATGGGAAATGAGCTACAAATAATAATTTTTATCTAGCGGCAAGTTACATCACATATTTGTGCAGAAGTAGATGGTAAGTATTGTATCATATATAATATATTTCATCAAAATATAGTGCACACAAAAGTGCAAGTTTGGGGGCTTCAGTAGGTGGTTGTAGAGCGCTCTGTAAAGTTACATCTTGCATGGAAAATTACTGAGAGGAAGAAAAGTAACAAACAAAAGAACTAGGAGTAGGATTAGAATTATAATGGGGGGAAACATGAACTCTACCAATAACCTTAATCACTAAAAACACCACCCCTGCAGTGACCCCACACAGGCTTAGCTTATTTTGTTCCACTAATGCCTGGAGTCAATCCCTTGTACAGTGCAATAATAGGCAGCCAGTACAAGCTTTTCACTAAGCCCTCCAAATGGTCATTGTTACGTAATATCCAGACAGCCCGTTATATGTAGATGGAGGCGCATAAACATACGAGGACACTATCCGTCTATGCCCCCATACAAGGACAATGCAACGGAACGGGCCTTTAGGAAAATGGTACACACAGTGCACAGGTTACAATACCGTATGCAGTTTCATATCATACTAATATATATACTCGGTCATATAGTTCCGCGCAGGAAAACATATACACATAAATATATATATACCCCTCTCTACTCACCGTTTCTCCTTCTGAATCGGCATTTTATCTCCTCTTTCCGTTGTCTAACTCATTTGCCAAAATGTGATAAATAAATGTAGATAAAAAGCTCGGCGCACACGCATTGTACTGTAAAGGTTAGTGTCAAAGAGTAGCATTGGGGAGGCTCCATTACATTCCGGTGTTTACCCCATCGTCTCGGCTGCTAGCTGGAAGGTCGGCCATTTTTGCGTGGTATACTTTGGTGCGTACCCGTCGACGTCACGAAAATTGGATATTCCGAAATTGTGTATGGCCGTGCCGACGGCGCGATCACCAAGAGCGAGCAGCGTTTTATTACGATACGGCTGCACTGTGTGATGATCCGAGCAGGCTTTGTTTTCTTTATTCGTTTTTTTATGATCTGCCTGTAAATAATATTAATACAAATGCATTTGCTGGGCGGGGAAACCCGAGGATACAGGTGCGTGGCCCCCGTACAGCAAATAAAGCAAAGGGGAAATAAATCAGTATTATTACTATTTATATACCTTTGTCTAGTATATTACAACGTGTCGATGGACAGACGCGAGATGATCGAGATATAAAGTGATGCTGAATCATACCCAAACTGATATTAGATAATATCTTACTCAAATTGTTACTTAAAGGGGTAGTTTAGTTTTGGTAAGGCTGAACTTAAGTAGCCAAAACCTGCACAGTAACATTATAAACTAATAGTTATAACTCCACCATGCTCGAAAGGTATACAAAATTACAAACGACTAAGTAAAAAGCCTGTTATCATTAAAAAAGAGCCATTGAAACACAAGAGGGCGCTTTTTAAAAAGGCATTGGTTTCAAGCATTTTTCATACAAAATTATGCATCTGATGTTTTATTGATATAATGATTAAATAGTGAGATCATCAACAATTATTTAAAAAACGCTTTTGAAAATTTTTGAAAAAGTGCAAGCATTTTTTTATTTTTTTCTAAAAATCATCTAATTATTTGGGCCCCAAATAATTATAAGATCAGATATATTTATTGATATTTCAGCCGTTTCTGGGTCGATTTTGACCAAATAAAGTTTATTCTGCCATTAAAATTGCATGTTCTCTCAAATTCGACACTCAGTTTTTCATTACCTCACAAAAAAATTGTGATCTGCAGCGCCCTCTCTACCAAAACTAAACTACCCCTTTAAGTTATCTATTAACATTGATTGTCAACGTTCATTAAAACATTACTTAGAACTCTACACTAGCGGTTCTAACATATATACCTGCATTTGTATTTGTATTACTGATACACGAATTATATAACTGATTTTGGGTTTTTACAAATTTCTCTTTTGTTATAAAGATGTTTATGATTGAAGTGTTCGTATTTAATAATCTCCTTGACATGGGAGTCGATCCTTACGTAATACCTATAGTTCATCGGGGGATGAATGAATAGATCATCACCCCTGAACGATAGGTATCAATTACAGATCGACGCCCATGCCCGTGTGAGAATTTATGAAGTATATAAAGTTAGTAAAAATAAGTTAGGAAATGTCATTCCCGGGATGTAACTTCGCATTTTCATAATTATGACATTCATTAACCATGGAATGTTCACACATTGCATTCAGAGGACATAATATCAGAGTCATTCATACACACATGTTATCACCCCCGTACAATTTTGCACATGTCAACAAAGCTACTAGATCCGTTTGCAAAGTCGACAATTTCTATTTCCTCTTTTTATCTTTGTATCCCTCATATTTAGAATATATATACCTTTTGCGATTCGATACCTTCTAAAATTACCCCCAAATAACCTTATTAGTTATGGGTTTTTTCCATGCACTTTGCTGTTTCATGCGTATTGCGGTAAACAAACCTGATCCCTGGGCGTAGCTGCACAGAGGGGGAAGGGGGGGGGGGGGGGGGGGAGCGTGCCCCAATGAACTTGCAACATATAATAATAACAAACAGGCATGCAATATAGAAATACATATATTTGTCTTGACGACAATAGATCTGCCCTTGCTATTAAAAATGTAACGCTTTACATATGTATTTAATTCATATAATCCTACCAGTTCAAAACATATGTGACAGCCCACAAGATAAATAGTCAAATACGGCCTTAATTATTACATAAATCAGGCCTTATGTTTATAAGTGTATAAGTTTATATCATTGTTTACTTATAAGTAGCAGTAGTACTAATCACCAATCATCATCAGTAATCATCACCACCACTTCCACCACCACATGACCACCATCATCATCTTCATCATCATTACCATCTCCACCTCCGCCACCACCACCACCACCATCATCATCATTATCATCATCATCATCATTATCATAATTTATTCATTGTAATTGAATCTGGCACGAATATTGAACGAACAAACTGTATTCCCTGGATATCGCAAACAATAAATAAACAAATTAATTAAATATTTTGAAAAGTATGTCACGTAATCTTTCAGGAATAAACCATAAATATATAACTCTATGGGAATAACATACTACTAAGGCATACGGTTACATAGATATTGTCGAGAGAGGGAGTCTTCTCAGCAGAATTGGTAGGGACTCCAGTTTGGTCAGTGTCCTTCAAAAATCAAAATCAGACTTATGAACAATAACGGGCTTCCTAATATGCCTAACATAAAATGTGTGTAATGGAGTTTGGTATTATTATTTGTTGCGTTTGTTTGTTTGTTTTAGGCATTTGCATAAGGGGGCTGGGGCGGATCGATAATAAATGTAACATAATATGATGGATCATCGGGCTACAATACTGTACACATGATATAGTAATAGTTACATACATTTATATTAATTCAAACATATAGGGAAACTGACCATAAATATATTGTGATTAAAAGAAGGCAAAGAAAATGGGATTCCAACGGGATGCGAACCCGAGACCTCCGGATTGATAGACCGGTGCTCTTCGTACCGACTGAGCTATAGAAAACCCTAGTACGGCATTCATCAAGTTCATCCCAGAAACCCCCTTAATTTTCATTGCTCGTGAGGTCAGAAGCTATTATAAACCTGACATAAACCCGAAGGATAGATATCAACTTGGGATATATGCGAGGGATCACCGAAGTGATGCAGCTTTTTTCTTAAATAATTAGACCAGAAATAGGCCTATATAATGTGATTGAATCCCGTTTGAATCCCATTTCTTTGCTCTTTTTCAATCACATACATTTTTTATATTAGTTATTACATATACATGCATCGCGAACTCAATTTATGTAAATTTATCCCGTTCCAAAATGTAAATCTTTTGTCGCACATTGACATTATATTGAAGATTTTATATAATTTATTCCATTTACCAGATAGTATATATACATTTGAGTTTATCGTACATTCCTACATATTAGTCCAAGACCCCATTGCAGAAAGAGATACAAGCGATTGTAAGTTCAATTATAAGTCAGAAAATTGTCGTGTTTCAACCAATCAGATTTGTGCATTTATAACACATGATCTAACGTAATTGTAACTTTCAATCGATTACAATCGATTGTATCTCTTTCTGCAGCGGGGCCTTCATCAGTGGTGTATATCGATGATCATTTCCCATTCATATACGAATCGAGCTACTCCGCACGTGGTCATTACAACTAATTAATACAATTCAGGACACTAGCCGGTGTCATACACAATGATCTAGATACTAGTCATCTAGATAATTCAAGTGTGCGACAAACATGCTATAGAGAGAGGGGGGCGGGGTAGAGAGGGGGAGCGAGCGAGAGAGGAGTGTGGGAGAGACAAACAAAGAGAATTCTTATCAAAATAATTTATATTTCAGATGGTTGTTTGAATTTCTATCTCGAGAGGGCGCCAGAGTAGTAATGAAAACGTACACATCGACACAAACGTTTACAGCTAAGTGTGAAAGGGATTGTACAGTTCTGCTTCTGTAATGTATGCAAATAAATAGTAACTAGGTCCGGCAAGCTCCGGCAAACTTAGCTTGCCGGACCTAGTTACTATTGTTAAGCTTGCCAACGTCTTACGTCATACGCATTATTTGCATACATTACAGAAGCGGTCTATTGATTGTAAGTTACAATTAATTGTCAGATCATGTGTACGAAATGCGCGAATCTGATTGGTTAAAACACACAAAGTTTCTGACTTACAATCAATTGTAACTTACAATCGATTGTATCTCTTTCTGCAACGGGACCCTTTAATTGATTCGGAGGAATACCACGGAACTAGAACGCTTTACAAATTATATATACCTCTCTCAAAAATATCGCACTCATGCCATATATTTTGCAATATACCGATATGTAGCCTACTCATTAAATTAAAGGGGAATTAACCCTTATCCTTTTGACTAACTGGATGTGATGAGAGCATAACTACTATCATTGCTAGTCACTTATTTCCTCATGAATATTCCCGATTACAAAAATAATCAATATTTTATGGACCACTGTCGTCTGCTTTCAATACCAACAGGAGGCGGCCATTTCTTCAACTTCTCGCGGTGAAATGACGTGTCAGGCGGAGAACACAATAGCGGGTTACGATAATGCTATTGTGTTCTCCGCCTGCCACGTCATTTCACCGCGAGTAGTTGAAGAAATGGGCATTGAAAGCAGACGACAGTGGTCCATAACATATTGAATATTTTTGTAATCGGGAATATTCATGAGGAAATAAGTGACTAGCAATGATAGTAGTTATGCTATGATCACATCCAGTAAGTCAAAATGATAAGGGTTAATTCCCCTTTTTGAGGAGCAGATGTTAAACGGGAAAACTAAATCACAAAAGAATATTATATCCCCAAGTTGATTTCTATCCTTCGGGTTTATGTCAGGTTTATAACAGCTTCTGACCACACGAGCAATGAAAATTAAGGGGTTTCAGGGACGAACGCCGTACTAGGGTTTTCTATAGCTCAGTCGGTAAGAGCACCGGTCTAGCAATCCGGAGGTCTCGGGTTCAAATCCCGTTGGAATCCCATTTTCTTTTTTCTTTTTCAATCAAAATAAATATTGAAAATATGTTGTGTAGTTATCTTTTATAATTACATCTACACAATTGTTTATAAAATGTTTTTTTTGTCCTGCAATTCTACAAGATATATCCATACTATTTACTTAATGATATTGTTTTCAATATTTGTTTTGTTGTTGAAAATGTGGAAAATAATAATGTAAATAATTGTATAAAGTGTAGCAAATGTCAGGGCGTTGGTGGGGGTAATATCCTTCATTCATTTATCCATTAATTTAAAAGTTGTAAGTGACAAATCAAACAAATCTTTATAATAATAATAATAATAATAATAATAATATATTACATTTATATAGCGCTTAGTACTATGTTTCTAAGCGCATTATTATTACCTTTGGTCATCAGGTACAGGTCAAACCCGCACAATTTATGATCAATAATCACTATGAAATGAGAAATAATAAACATACCCGCCTCGAAATAACTTATCTAGTAACATTGTCCAAATCCACAAACCCAATTAGAAATCTAGTGGTTCTCTCATACTGTGTTGTATCCGTATTACCAATAACCAATATAAGCATGGAACATGTTTTGGTTGTTCAAATTTCCCTTTTAGTGGTTAAAAAGATATTTACGATTAAAGTGTTCGTAATTTTAACTATCCACTGGATAGTTATAACCGTGTAAAAGTCAGTGCAATGAGTTAGGGTATATCATTTGCAATTTTGCTCATTACCAAATCATGTGTTCATGGGTCTGCAGAAGAAGACTTCATCAAATGTCGAGCTAAAGTGATCCATTAACTTAATATGTTTTTCCCAAATGTAATATTTGAGACTTTAATTATATATACCAATTTCAGTGTAAGACTCTTGAGAATGATATGGGAAATTTTCATAGAGAAAGCATAACGTTTACCTTGTAAAAACAGAGAAAATCAATGTCTGATTTTATTCCGATCGCCCAGTGAATTCGGATATACTCTTGACAGACTTTAATACGGTCAAAAGTGTCCATAAAAGCTTTTAAATTGAAATGAAATTAAATGAAATGTATTTATTGTCAATAATAGTCAGTTCATTATTTACAATTCACAATATATATATATTACAAATTAATGATACATCTTGAACTTAACAATACAATATAATAATCGACAAAAGGGGCTAACGAAATAGCACAATGCTAATCGATTTTAGCCCCGATAATAATAGATTACACAAACAAAAATACATTTTTAGTGGAACTGACTTATTTGCACTATGTACATAAATCGAATATTATTTGTATCAATTGAAAAAAAACATAAATAAATCATTTGTACTTGCTGCAAATATACGGTTCAATCTCCATAATTAAGGGAGAAATTTGAATCACAACCCTCAGAGACAATTCATCCTATTGAGTGTCTTTTAGTGCAAACAATTAATTGTCGGAGTTTCATTGTCCTTCAAGGTTTTAGAAATAACAATAGTTATTCAAATAAAGTTCTGAATGTGTTCTACGACCGCCTGCTTATAAAGGACACAATACGTACACCCTAACGATGTGTAGATCCGGTTATTCGAAGCCCAACGCTTCGTTCTGCCCATCTTGTGACGTCATTTAAACAGTCCTGTATTTTTGGTCCGAAGAGCATTTAGTATCGATCATGAGATGGGTTTTCTAATTGCTGGTTCAATTGGATCTCTTATGCACATGGGGCCTAAAACTTATATAGCCTAATGTTAATATGTAAGCCCCTAGTTCACTTATGATGTATAATTTCAAACATATTACTTATCTTCGTGTAGGTACTTTAACTTTCACCTGTCAGTTATCATTAAAAATATCATTTATAATTGAATGATGCTTGAACGGTTGAAAAACATACTAACGGATAAGTTACAGGGCTGTTTTTATTTAAAAGGCACCTATTAACACAAGAGGGTGCTCTCCAGTCACCTCAAGTTTCAGTAATTCGTTAATAAAAAGATGTGGATTTTATATTGGTTTAAAGTGATGCCTGTAAAGTGTTAGATATTGCACAACATTACATTTGAGACTTCAATCCTATATCAATATCATTGTAAAATACAATTGAAAGATTTGTGAAAGTTTGAAAGAAAACGAACACTGTTTACCTAGTGAAAAAAACGAATATTGAATTCATATTTTATCACCGAATACTGATGGCCTGCCGTAGATTTGTTGCAGTAATAGTCGTCCGAAGTTGACGAATTCCGCACACGTGTATACAGACGGTACAGAATTCGTGGAATTTGCGCGCTAGGCTAAGATTTCCCACGCGTGCTGGCCGGACGTGTTCAGCTACGGCAATTGTACTTTTTATCAAAAGCGTTAGCTAACGCTTTTGAAATAATGATTTCCAATGATAATTATCTTCATACTAAAGGGACATTTGAAAAAATCTAACCCTATTTATATTCTTCTCTTACCATAAGCTAATCAACACTGCAGAAGAGAAACGAGGAAGCTCCAAGTATTTTTCGTGGAGTTAGACACTTTACAGGCATCACTTTAACATAATGTTTCAATAGAGAGATCATAAAAAACAATTTAATGATAATTGTGGTATACATCTATTATCAAAAATATGTAGGATTTTATTATAAATTGTTGAATAACTGTTGGGCCATATTACACTTATTCCAATAAGATATAATATAGATATTCCGATTAGATATAATATACATATTCCAATTAGACATAATATTGATATTCCAATTATATATAATATAGATATTTCAGCTGTCTCTGAACCGATTTAATCTGTCTCTGGTTTTTTTCTTTCATTTTTACACTTTTACTTCTTGAAGCGCCCTCTAAATCAAAACGGGGACAGGCGCGACCAGTGGTGTAGCTACGCCCCCCCCCCCCCCCCCAAACACGGTTAAATCCTTTCACACCTGTTGCTATGTGCCAGTGGCGTACCCAGGATTTGTTCAAGGGGAGGGGGGGGGGTTTCGTCGACCAACATTTTCGAGGGGGGGGGGGGGGGTGTCGGTGAAGATTTTTCGAAGGGGTTGTCGGTGAGGATTATTCGAGAGGGGGGTGTCGGTGAGGATTTCTCGAGGGGGGGGTTATTTCGTCGACTAACATTTTCGAGGGGGGGGGGGTGTTGGTGAGGATTTTTCAAGAGGAGGGTGTCAGTGAGGATTTTTCAAGGGGGGGTGTCGGTGAAGATTTTTCGAGGGGGGGGGGTGTTGGTGAAGATTTTCGAAGGGGGGTTGTCGGTGAGGATTTTTTATGGGGGGGGGGGGGGGGGTGTCGGTGAAGATTTTTTGAAGCCGAGTCCAAGATCCGTCAACAATTTTGAGGCCGAGACCGAGATCACTTGGTTTTCGGGGGCCGAGACCACTTCGTTTTCGGGGCCGAGACCATTGGTTATGATGGTCGAGACCACTATAAAGTGGCCTCGAGACCACTTCAATTTTGTAAGGGGGGGGGGGGGGGGTTGAACCCCCCAAAACAACCCTTTTATAACCAAAGGGGGGGGGGGGTTGAATCCATCCCCCCTGGGTGCGCCTAAGCTATGTGCTACTGGAGGTTAACTTGTCTCTCCTCATTCATGTCATTATCAATGCAAATCCATATTTGTTGTTCTTAGTAACATCAAGTGAATGGGATCATCTCGTTACAGCCTTACCTTAAAGGTAATACTTAATGTCCTCTTGATCCTGGGCTCATCAAGTTGTGCCAGTGATGGTTATAATAATAATAATAATAATAATAATAATAATAATAATAATAATAATAATAATAATGATACAAATAACGGTTATTTATATAGTGCTATTCCCGTGGGGATAATACTAATAGCGCTTTACACGATTATTATTACCCCGGTCAACGGATACACACTGCAATCATTCCTGCACATTATGTTCACATTTTCCACTCCCAAGAGAGTATTCCAGCCAGTCGCCCGTTAGGCGCACACAGTGCTAAGAAAACACGTTCCCATCCTTCCGGGTCTCCATTTATACACCTGGGTAGAGCTAGAGAGCAGCAATTGTGGATAAATTGTCTTGCTGAAGGACAAACGCAGTGGGCTGGGTTCGAACTCGCAATCTTGTTCGAACTCGCAATCGAACACCCCATCTTGCCACACCTTGTTTGCCGTTATTTTGTTGAGTGAAACGGGATATTGCAGTTAGCGGATCCCCAAGTCTGACACGAACGGTCCTCTGTATATTATAAGGAGCGCATGGTTCAGTCTTTGGGGGCAACGAACTCGCTCGCCTTTCTCCTCCGAGACCTTCGGTGGATTCCGATTTAAACGTCGCGTACGTGATTAATCAAAGCCATGATTGAACAGGAAGCTTTACAGCTAATGAGATGAGGGGAGATGAACATGGTGAACTCTACTCTACTTGTATAGCACTTCCTGTAGGTACTTACATTCAAAATTATTATGTTGCCATAATATGTATGTCGTTCGATTTCAGGGTCAAAGCTAAAAGGGGGGGGGGGGCACATGATCAAGGGGGCGCCCCTGTAATGGAGTTGACAAGATAACCCAGCTCTACTGCGGACTCAGTAGTTACACACACACACGCACGCACACACACACACACACACACACACACACACACACACACACACACACACACACACACACACACACACACACACACACACACACACACACACACACACACACACACACACACACACACACACACACACACACACACACACACACACACACACACACACACACACACACACACACACACACACACACACACACACACACACACACACACACACACACACACACACACACACACACACACACACACACACACACACACACACACACACACACACACACACACACACACACACACACACACACACACACACACACACACACACACACACACACACACACACAACACACACACACACACACACATAAACAACTACCAAACAAACAAAAACGAAACACACACCCGCATAAACACACTAGTTTACATAATTTGG
>JBAMJV010009801.1:0-19008 GCA_037951105.1 Echinarachnius parma
ATGGAAAGTCGGATTTTTGATTATGCTTTGTTGTGTTTGTGAAATCGTGATTTATAGCCAAAATATCAAGTGCTGCGGAAAAATAATGAGAGCTAATATAGAATTTATTAATCACAAGTTTGTTTTTATGACAACCGTCATTGTCCATCTCTAGCCACAAAAACTTCATCCTCATCCTCATCATTACATCCTCATCCTCCCTCATCTTCATCATCATTATCATATCATTATCATTATCATCATCATCATCATCATCATCATCATCATCATAATCATCATCAACATCACTATCATCATCTTCATCTTCATTTCATTTCATTTTCATCTTCATCTTTCATCTTCATCTTCAATCTTCATCATCAGCATCAGCATCTTCATCATCATCCATCATCATCATCATCATCCTTCTCATTCATCATCACCTTCATCCAGCATCATCATCGTCAACATCATCATTATAACTTTCATATATCATCATCATCATCATCATCATAACAGTGCTCAACATCAGTGTGATGGGGTGCAACATTATACTTGCCGTCGTAAAATTACATATTGTATCCATTGAAAAGTGTTGCACATTATTAAAATCGTTTTAGAAGAAATGTAAGGGGTGCTTGTGCTATCATTCCATCTAGGGTGCATACATTATACGTAAACGTCCTAGTTTGATACGATTAATACATACTGTAGTACCAAGGGGTGTTTCACACAAGTTTCAGTTGAACTTAACTCTAAGTGGACCTAACAATTGTTGCAAAGTCATTTGTAGCCTCGGAAATAAAAAAGTATTGAGACTCCAACAACAAATACATCAATATCTCCAAGGCTTCCGTGATGATAACAAATATAACTGATTTTATCAAACTTTATGCCATTTCAAAAGAAAGCTTCAATATTCCTACAAAGAAACTATGGATTTCCATATTAGTTAGGGTCCAACTAAAAGTTAAAGGGTACCACCACCAAAAATAATATTCTTATTAAAGAAAGGTAACATCTTTAGTATTCCATTCCCATCAACAAGTTCACAAAAATATGTATCCAGAAAGAAAAAAATATAATTGGAAACGCAAATCACCCCAATTTCTTAAAGTCATGCGTCAATGCGGTCTGATTACGAATAGACTGCTATGTGTGCGGTGAATTGCAATGTGTGCAGAGCGAAACGAATCGCCCCGGGAAACTATTGTTTACAAAACCGTGCGCGTGAATAGCATTGGCGCACTCGCAAATGTTGGCCCGTATGGAACACAGGTAATAGCAGTGGTTCCGTAAGTGTGGAAATTATTGCTTTGTTTTGTATGAATTACACAACCCATTGCAAAAATGTGGGTATCTATTTGATTATCACAAAACGGTACAAAAAATATAATAATGTGTTATTCTTTGCCTGGTGGTCCCCTTTAAGTTCAACTTTGAATCCTTGTGAAACAACCCCCTGTGGTGGTTGGATTATGTCCGAGCCCATGTGGCCGACGAGCTACGATCATGACCCGGACCAGACTAGTTCCACTGATCTCTAGATATTCTTTTACGGTTGAATGAGTAAGGGCGGTGTGTGCGCTCTGCTACGATCTGTTGATTTGTATGTAATTCTAGCATATTGACATCGATGAGTAGA
This sequence comes from Echinarachnius parma, assembly GCA_037951105.1. Lineage (NCBI taxonomy): Eukaryota > Metazoa > Echinodermata > Echinoidea > Clypeasteroida > Echinarachniidae > Echinarachnius > Echinarachnius parma. Next base: position 1,625 of record JBAMJV010009801.1, read on the forward strand.
GCCAATGATGCTATTATCATGGAAAATGTCGCTGGTCCGTTATTCGGGCCCCTGCCCCCTGGCACCTTTAACTGGGAGGGATATTTGTGGGTGGCGGATAAAGAAACTTGGGGTTGTTTTTTGTTGTTGTTGCGACATTCCTGCTTGGTAATCTACTATGATCTAGTTGTTAAGTTATACGTTTTAAAGTTTGTTTAATTTTTGAGTAAATTTCATAGGAAATGTTAGCTTTTACAATAATGTGTGTATCTTATCAATGAGACATGGCTTTTTATCGGAATATAATTCATTTTGCCTCAAAATGCACGTGTCAAAGCATGCGTATTATCATATTATTATATCGTGTTTTATAGTGGAAATTGAGATTCAGTACTTGTGTTTTTAAGTTTATATTTATTAGATTGTACTTTTAAGCCCCACACACGAAAATGAAAAATATGCATTCAATCACTTCCATGTGGAAGGAATATATCATAACACACTGGTTAATGTAAATGTTTGGACAAAACTGCTTTTAAATTGACTATTTGGAGCATTAAAAGGTTCGAAAAAACGATTTTACCAAGATTCAATCCAACGCATAATACGCTGCATGCAAAAACCATGTACGCGCACGTGTGCACGGCGTGCGGGCTTGTCGACCAAATACCCAGCCCGGCGGAGAGGGGCAAGCGGCGGTGAATTTAGACCCAATCTCAGTTGCGTGCTACGGCGTATATTCAAGTCCACCGATATGTCCTGCATTAATGCTACTACCAGTGGCGTAGCTACGGGGGGGGGGGGGGGAACGGGGGGGGGGGGGGCTGTTGCCCCCCCCAATAATTTTGAAAAAACAATAGAAAACATTAGGGGCCATTTTTTGAAAAAAAGCCAAAGAATACATAAGAGGTGTGCCCCCCCCCCCCCCCCCCCCCCCCCCCCCCACCCCCCCCCCCCCCCCCCCCAATAATTTTGCGTGCCCCCCAATCAGTCAGACCTCGCTACGCACTGGCTACTACGGTTCGGATTTTAACACACAAGCCCCTTTTAATACTATTCAACAATGCTGATCAATAGTGTAGCCCATATATAGAGGTTTTCTGCAACTTTTCCAAAACCGTTGGTTTGCTTTAAATGATATCAAATGAGTACCAACCACGATTCAATGAATTATATAGCGCAACCATTTCCCCTTGCACTGAATATTTAATCTTTCTTTGTTGGGCTTGTTGACATGGCAACAACAATATACTGATAGAACACACTTACACATAGCACGCAATCTACCTACGCACTTTGCATTTTGTATTGCATGCGAATTTTACTTTTTGTATTACAATTACTTTCTTTAGAAAAGTTGGCATCATCATAATGATAATGTTATCTAAATATGTCAAATATGATTTTGGGACCATAATCAAGCCACTGTCGATCGTAGGCCTATACAGGAATTCACCCTTATCTGCTCAGCGAATATATAATGGCTAGTATATGCTCCCCGTGAGTCCGAGGATGTATACAACGATATAATTGTGTGATTTAAATTACACTATGTCTTGACTCACATTGGTATAACAGCGTCAAGAATGTTATTCGTCAAAAACATGAACAGATATACGCTCCACTTTTCATTCTATTATTATATTGATATTCTGAGTTTATTATGTCCTAGGAATATCCCACATATATAACTTTTAGGTGGTTGATACGGTTGTTTTCGCTATTCAATATACCAAAGTATCATTTTTCCCATATATTTTGACATCAATTCCATCCTTCCAATTTACGTAATTATCCCAAGCATAATTATTATGTTTATTACATGTCTTAACGTGAGCACAAACAAGACAAAAAGTCAATCAGTATATACGAATTTCTATCAAGTAACAATCAGCAGTTTGACATTTCGATTGTATTTAATGGTGTATTAGAGTTTCTATTTCACTTTTCTACTTCACTAATTAAATTCGAAGATTGCAACCATTTCAAATCGGAAGAGTGGTCTGTAAAAATAATGGTATGGTTTCTATCCGATATCAACAGGGGGAAATAAATCTCTGTTTTGTGATACAATATGTTACTAACCTTTAGAAACCAATTTGCTAAATGTCTTTCCCCCCTTTCCATTTCACATCATCCAAGGTTGCATTACCCCTTCTAATGAATAAATGAATCGATGAATGGATGAAATGATTGCGGAATAATCGACCCATGGCTAGTACTAATTTATACGACACGAAGCCACACGCGTAGCTTACCATTCAGACTGATGAATTTAAATATGAATGTATTAGGAGCAAGTTTACAACTATAATAGCAGCATGCATGGAGCATGTGGTCGAAGTGACATTGTATATACCCGTTAGTAATAGAACTGGATATGCACTGATTTATTGTTTTATTCCAATTTATCCAAAGAGATGGGATTATAAAAGTCCTACTAATTTGAACTTCGAGAGGAGGAAAATTATACTCCAAATGTCTGACAGTAAGATTAGTATGCTACATTTTTGGCGTGCATATTAAAGTGACCCAATTAATGTCACAAAGTGTTATTTAGAGTTCGATCATGTACTAATACCATTGTAGACTCTTCTGGATTGATGTGTGATATTTCCGAAGTGGAAAAAGAAGACTGTTTACGAGTGAATATTGATGATTTTAATATTGTCCGTGATTTTGACTACAATCGAGTGCGCTCGCCCGGGGGAAGCGAAGAATGCAAAACCCGTTTCATTCGTTGCTGTAGAACCATGGTAACCATACATACCTAAACAACAATTTAGGTACAAGAGAAAATATGTGAAACACCAATAAATAATGGTTAATTTTACTAATAAATGTATAATGCATGGATCGCTTTAATAGGCCTGCTTCCGAATCATCGAGCAATAAACGATATTTCATCCAGACACGTGTAGCGTTGTATCAGACAATTTTAGCGGACACATGTTTGCATTCAAATGTAATGGTTCGTGTAAATGAAAATCAATCGTTGCGTTTCTGATTTGTGACGAGCGTTGATGTCGCTCATTGTATTTGCTTTAGCAATATAATTGCTTATTGTATCTGTATCATATGAGTTGTATATAAGTCAGAGGGAGCACGACCCCCCCCCCCCCCCCTTCCTACCCTCTCTTATTTCCCCCGTCCCCTCTCTCTCTCCATTTTCTTGCAGATATGTCATAAGTTACAAAATAACATTATTCTCTTTAAAATCATAATTATAGTCTCCACAATGTATGCGTAACTTGCCATTTCCTTAAACATTTGCGTATTTTTCTTTGAAGCATCTTATAAATATGTAAAGACAAATTCCAGCTATCATCAATTTGTGCTAACAATAAGAGCGTAGTTCTTGCTGTTGCTTTGGTTGTTGTTGTTGTTGTTGGTTGGCTATATAATGGCTAACTCCTTCCTATATAATATGTTATTTGTAAAACCACCATGTTTATTGAAGTCGAACTATGTATGCATTGCAAGTTGTATTCAAACAGTCTTGTGTTTATGCTTTTGGTGCAGCATATTATATAGCTACTTTTTAGTTCCATTGATGGGTTTTTTTAATTTGGGGATAGTAATGGGAAAAGAAATAATGCTGTTGCACAATAATATAGTCCTGGCATATAATCGAAAGTGTTGATTTGATATTCAGAATGTAGTGTTGCTGAGTTTACCTCTGGGAACTAATCACGGGACAAGCATATGATGATATATATATACATTATAGTATTTTGCGTGGTTTTGACAGGATTTGACGTCAGAGTTGGCTAATAAAGCTCGCCCGGTATATATTGTGCTTTAACAAAATAATACTTGCTATTCATTCATTTCGTCAACGCGTTGTCATTCCATATTTTACACTTGTCGTTTTCCCCCACGTGTAGATTGCATTATGGATGATTAATGTTAATGATTAAATAATGTTCAACATGTCAACAAGGGATAAAGCATTGCACATATTATACGGTACATGTATACGTACAGAGGTTTGATGAACGAAAAGGGCGCTAAGTATTTGTTTTTTGTTCTTTGAAGATAATCATGTTTACGTTTGGAAACCTCGTATTTAAATAAGTAATACCATTCTAAATAAAGCTCTCTTGTTATTTTCAATGGAATATTCCCCTAAAAAAGATATAAGTCTTATCTGAAAATTTGCATCACATATACTACCGATGTATGGCAAATCTCAATTTTAGCCAATTACCAAACCGACTGAACGCCCTTCTCCCTCTCACCCGATGAAATAGAAGAGTATGTATGGGCGGTAAGGTACATAGGTTGACGAACGCGTTGGTATATGCGTAGCTACGAGATTGGGGGGGGGGGGGGGGGGGGGGGAGTCAGGGCGACATATCCCCCAATTAAATAATATCCATGGATAATTAGTTAGATGGGAATATGGCAACAATCATGACTGTGTCCCTCCCCTTCAATCTCAATTCAGCAAAAAAAATACTGATAAAACTCCCTTCCCTCTCACCCGACGAAGTGGAAGTATAATATGTGTGGGCGCAGGGTACATAGGTTGACGAACGACGTTGGTATAATGGTCTAGCTGCGGGGGACGGGGCTAGTGCCCCGTAATTTTATTAATAAACTTGAAATAATAATTGTTAGAGGAAAATCCTTCGAAAAAGGTAGACCACTGGTCATATGATATGATGATGATGATAATAATAAATACTTGTAAAGTAATAATATTAATGGGTAATAATAATAATAATGATAATGATGATGATGATGATGAGTGATGATGATGACGATGGACGATGACGATGACGTGATGATGATGATGATGATGATGATGATGATAGATGACGTGATGATGATGATGATTGATGATGATGATTGAATGATGATGATGATGATGATGATGATGATGGGATGATGATGATGATAAATAACAATAATATATAATAATTGGGCGCATCAACAAAGTCGCGTAGCTAAGGGGGAAAGGCATGGGAGGGGGGGGGGAGGGGGGGGGGGGGGGGGGAGGGGGGGGGGGGGCACGTATCCCAAAGGAAAAAACATGACTGTATTGTTTAAAATGGGGAAATAAAGAACTACATAAACTGTGCCACCACCCCCTCCCCCCCCCCCCCCCCCCCCCCCCCCCCACCCCCCCCCCCTCCATCCAATCCCCTAATTAAATGGGCAACTACCTCTGCCTCTGGTGTAGGTAGTCCTAACCTTTTCGGCAACGTAATTGTATAATCATATAAATGGGGATGCATGGGGGCGGTATCCTCAATCAAATATTGAAACTGATTAACCATTTTTTTACAAGTAAGGCCATTAAGAAATAATAATAAACATAACTTGCATTTATATGGCGCATAATTATACAGGGTTTCTAGGCGCAAGTAGTATTACTCATTGTCATCAGGTACAGTTCAAACCCACACCATGATATTGCGTTACTTTCTTAACTCCCTGGGGAGCAATACTAGCCATTATGCTGCCAATGGCGCGAAGGCTAATTGAGTGTATTTATTGTGCCCCGTCCCATCCATTCCACGCATGCACACTACGCCACTGGTAGCTGTTCATGACCTTTTTGCAACATAATGTTGTGTCGAATCATTTATATTGTTGTGTCGGTAACAATTCATTATTCGGCCTACTAATGTTCAACACAATGAGGTGATTATTTCATCCGAAAATATGAATGAACACAATTTCGTTGCAAAACGCATTATCTCATTTTTTTCCCTTCAGATTTCGTACATTGTACTGAAATACAATGAAAATAATATGACCTGATATAATATTTTGATCATAAATATAAGAATCAAGAGTTTATAATTGTCACTCGACAATTGTGATAGTAATTTTGCACCATCAATGGGTATAATTCAATCATTTAACTTTTAAGATAAACTCGTTTGCATTCACGAAATAGTCGAGGGATCTGGTAACATTGCTGATATGTGCAAAAAGTGATGAATGGTTGATCAAGTAGGTTCATGATCAAATGTGTATTGTTTTGATCTGATATGCATGACTTGTCCTCTATAAAGTAATGCATTAGAAATTTCAAATTAAATGTAAATTATATGACAAAGTAATGAGCGAAAGTGCAAAGTGATTTCGCTGCATTGCACTAACGTTGTACACAGTTATAAACTTCCAGTGGATAATTACAAATCTGACAATTTCAAACGTAAATATCTTCTTAACGAAAGGGAGAAAAACGAAAACATGTTCTATGCTTATATCGGTAATATGAAAAAATAAGGTATGTGATAACCGCTAGAGTTCTAAGTAAGTTTTGTGGATTTGGACAAATCTATACTACATCCCTTTAAGAAAGAAAAAAATCTGCCCCCGTCCCCTCATCAAGTAGCATGCTCCCATACATACATTACGGTGATTACGCCCACACTGGCTCTGCACTACTCGCGCCTCTGTATATGGTGGTCATAACCTTTTGTTGCAATGTTGTGTCGGTAACAACTTATTAGTACCAATGACAATGTTCAACACAATGTGTTAATATGTTTCATCCGCAAATAATTATAAGCGAAGAGAATCGTTGTAAAACGCAATATCTCAATTTTAGTAAAAATTTGTTTGTTTAATTCGCGATTAAACCTGCTGAAAAAACAATACAAATTATAACAAGTTAGGGAATGTGTGAAAATATAACTTCAAGAATTTACAAAATGATAGTTATGTTCAGTTATTATATTATTATTAATCTTTATTATACATTACACTTGCAACGATTCACCTTTTTAGATATTTATTTATTATTTATTTATTTAAATATATTTATACAGGACTACATGATCAGCAATGATGCTGTTTTTCGCCAAGGTCCTGATATAACATCTTAAAATATAAATGCAATACAATATTAAGTTCTTAATATAATAGACATAATACATATAAAACACATGTACAAATATAACAAATGACCAGCAGATTCAAGATTTACTTTTTAGGAATTTTGGACAAAATTATATTTAGAATAGCTTCAATTTATTTCAAATCATAAAAACAACACAATTAAGTATATCGGTCGTATTCACGAAATAGTCGTTAATATAACCAAAAATGATAGCGTTCAATTCATATAGCAACAACCAAATAAATACAAATGATAGTATCGGCTGAACAATATAGAGCATAAAATAGTTCAGTGAACAACATCAATGTCACTTTTTTTTCTTTTTTTTTACATTCCGTCATGTCCGTGGTAATAATTTGTTTCCAAGTCGGAACACATTCATCTAAACCATCTCGTTTTTCTCACGGTACAAATTAAATTAACGAATATGATCACACGCTGATCCCTTGCATTCATAATACCAATTAAACCAGGCGGCGAGGCGGATCGTGCATTGATGTAACGTTTGTACAGCCTTCGGTACTGAATGTCTAATTTCCGTTTTCGTTTGTCATAAATTGGATATGACCCTGATATCATCTATTGATAGACCTTTCATGTAATAATTAGCCCTTAGTCCCCCTCGATACGGTGTGTATATATACAATGCCGGGTTTGGTTTTAGTGAGAACTGTTTCTTTCCCAAGCTATATTATATGGGTCGCCACATGTACAGCCGATTGAACTTCTTCATTCCCCGTGTTCAGTGTTCAGTACACCCTCCTATACAGGGTGCCCCCCCCCCCCCCAAAAAAAGAACGGGGCACTTCCCAAAATACCAACAGTCACAAAATGATTATGTCCATCGGATAGGGTGTCCTTTCCAATGAAATACGATACCAAGAACAGTAATTTTGGACGTGTAGTTTTTGTTTTAGGGCGCTCTGAGTGACACCATGTCAGGTTCCCATTTTTGTCAATTTTTACCAAGGCAGTGTCTGATAAATCACACTTACTGCCCGTCATAGCATCGAACAACGAGCAATACGCGCGCCATTGTTATTGTGCATTCAGCTGTGTGCAGAGAGAATGGGCATAGTTGTTCGATACTATGACGGGCAGTAAGGCCGATTTATCAAGCACTGACTTGGTAAAAATTGACAAAAATGGGAACCTGACATATAGTGTCACTCACAGCATATAGACATACATGTAATAGCATGGACAGTCATCGACTTTAAACACATTCATTCACCTGTAGAATACAAAGATATCACCATGGTACCGATGCTTGGTTAATCCCTTTGATCGTATCATCGTCGCCGCCTTGACGAGTGAAAAACTTGAGCAAGCCGGGTCTTTTAATTGACTTTTTATGAAAATAAAATGATATAATGATCATTTGATACAAAATATATCCGTAACATAACATTTTTAATACAAGAAATATGATCACATTTCTAAAAAAGTGCTACCCGTCATGCCCGTCAAAAACTTTATTTTCAAGGTTTCCGCATATTTCTCCAGAAAAATATTGACATGTAAATACAAATTGACTACGCTTCTTTCTGGTGAATCGGACGTTGTCGGTGTGCGGGAGCTTGCGAAGGCACAATTTGATATTCTTTTTCTACCCAAAATGTAACATTTATGATTTGCTGATCCCGAAACCTGTGACCTGTAGCATTCATGACTAAAGACATGCATCAGCCTAAAACACTCGGCGATAAGGAGAAATTACTCAGTCATGTCTTAGCAATGCTTAGTGAGCTCATTGTCTGGTGAAATGCAAATAAATGTCCTTGCACCAGAAATGAGACAATAGCATTGTAAATAGCTCCTGGTAATGAATGCAGCGGCGACGATGACTGGGTCAAAAAGACAAGATTCGATGATTGTCCATATTGGTATGTCTTGATACTTAATGCGATAATCCCTTTGGCAGCTCACACAGGAAGCTATATACTGGGATGAAGTGTTGTGTGCAATACGGAGGTGCCATGGAGTATAAATACAATTTCCATGTATATATGCTCACAGCGCCCTGAAACAAAAACTACACGACCAAAATGACTGTTCTTGGTATCGTTTTTCATTGGAAAAGACACCCTATCCGATGGACATGATCATTTTGTTACTATATTTTGGGAAGTGGCCCGTTCCGTTTTTTTGGGGGGTCACCCTGTATAAGTGACACCAACCGCCCCTATGTCCTCCCTCACTAGCGTAGTGATGGTGGCGTTAACTGAGCCCGCCCCCCCGCCCCCCCCCCCCTTTAGTCCCCAGATACCAGAGTGATTTGTGAGCCAACAAAGCCATACAAGGTGAGGGGCATGAGCCAACACCCCCCCCCCCCCTCCTCTGCTAGCCCCCCTCTCCTTTTCTATTCCTTTTAATCTGAGCCTCCTATATAACGGGAAGGGAGGGGCCATAAACCCGCCCTAAGTTAGTACATTTATGCCACCAAATTTAGTTTGCCCGATATCGGTGTCGGGCAAAGTGCTATCTGGACGCATGGTTATTGTCTGCCCGCGATTATTGTTTATTTCTCCAATACAACATATTTTTTTCAATCTAAACATTTCCATGGACGCCAATTATGTCACATTCACGATGCATGAAACATTAAAATATTATGATGAAATTGTAATTAAATGCTGTTGCAAATGTTGTTTTTAATCGCAAACAAAAATATATGCTTATGACCCCGACGTGATTCGAACACGCAACCTTCTGATCTGGAGTCAGACGCGCTACCGTTGCGCCACGGAGTCACATTGAAGTATACTTACCTCTTCGCCAATAAATCTGATTGGTTGCAGTCCGTTATTCCGAAGGTTCGTTATTCCGAAGGTTCAGTTATTCCGAAGGTTCGTTATTCCGAAGGTTCGTTATTCCGAAGGTTCGTTATTCCGAAGGTTCGTTATTCCGAAGGTTCGTTGATCCGAAAATAAAATCGGGTTCGTTATTCCGAAGGTTCGTTATTCCGAAGGTTCGTTATTCCGAAGGTTCGTTGATCCGAAAATAAAATCGGGTTCGTTATTCCGAAAATTAAATCGGGCTTGTTATAATACTATAGTTTGTGTTTTGTTTATTTAATTTACAGCCTGCATTAAGCATACCCCTCCCCCTTTCCCTCCCTTAGCCAGACCAATCAAACATTTAAGTTTATTTTATCTCTTTATATGTAATTATAGCATTATAACAAACCCAAATTCATTTTCGTATTAACGAACCCGATTTCATTTTAGGAATAGCGAACCTTCGGAATAACGAACCCTCGGAATAACGGACCTTCGGAATAACGAACCTTCGGAATAACGAACCCGATTTCATTTTAGGAATAGCGAACCTTCGGAATAACGAACCTTCGGAATAACGAACCTTCGGAATAATGCAACAAATGTTCGGATTAACGAACCCTATTTCATTTTCGGATTAACGAACACTCAGGTATAGGAAATTTGCGTGTTCGGAATAACGAACCTTCGGAATAACGAACCTTCGGAATAACAAACCTTCGGAATAACGAACCGCACCCATTCAGGTTAATCTAATTAAAGGAACTACAGCGTCTAGATGGCCTAATTTTCACAATTCGGCTCTCTATATGTAATTTTTCCCGAAGAAAAAGAATTTGGCAGTCATTTCTCATGAAATCAATCAATTTTGGGGTAATTAATAAATACATAATTGTCCCGGGAACGCCCCTTTTAAATCGCCAAAATGTGACGTCATCTAAAGACCGGACTAATGAACTAAATTCTGTAGATGACGCGTCATGACGTAAGCCAATGAATTGTCAATAACACGTCGATCACGCTGCCGATTCCGGACCCTAAATGTGGGTGGGGCGTAAACTGGCTGCTAAGCGAGATTTGACATCAGAAAACTAGGCTTAAATCACTTCTGTGTTTATTTTCATGGATTTTTTTTCGGCAGACCTATGATTCGAGTCATCAACTATGGAATAAGTGTCAAAGTACGTTGTATCTTTAGGTCCTTTAATTCGTCTTCTTCAAGTGGGTTTATACTGATTTTACTTGCTCAAAAAAGCAACATGAAAAACAGTCGCGTAGCGTGGTTGGCACGCGGATGATCGGGGGCACTACTTTATTAACACAAATTTCCCCTTATATTATTATGTTTTTTTTCTTCAAATAATTGGGGTGGGGGCAATCCCCCTTGCCCCCCCCCCCCCCCCCGTAGCTACGCCACTTGTGCACATAGAACGTAGGAAGCAGCGAGGAAGCAATGCTTGTAAGGTTGCTATTCTTCCATCATATAAGATGTATTTTGGAGCTGTATGAGTTATAGACAGAAAAGTCCACCTCGTTCTGGAGGGGTCCTTTAATAGTGTGACGTCATACTATCCCCTCCATAGGAAGTGGTGAGTTAAACAACAAACGAGGAGAAGGGCTGATTTATAGGTCTATATGATTGAGTTGTACCGTTGACGAAAAATATAACGATTTGTCTGCACTGTTCTTAACCAATTATATAACTTATATTGCATTATTATTACACCTTATTACTGCTTATTTAAACTATTTGTTGATTGAGCCATATTCTATACAGTTTATTTACCTAACGCATTGTTACACATTTTGTTTGTATAATATTGTAATCACGCTATGTTTACTGCCCTGCGCTGGCAATTTTATGCTAGTGTCCTATGTTATGTTTTCCTTTTTGTTGGCAAGATTGTCCCAATGAAGTGATGATGAAAACAATGAAATACTTACATGTAATTAAGAATTAACCTATAAAGAATTCCCACGTTTAAGGAAGAAAAATAATCAGGGTAACAGGCCCGTAGCCAGGATTTTTCACTGGGGGGGGGGGGGGGGGGGGGGGTGGGGGGGGGGGTTCCGTCGCCAAATGTTTTGAGGCTGATAATGACACTAGTTTTTGATTTAAGAGGGGGGGGGGGGGAAGTGAGACCATTGGGCTAGATAGTCGAGACCGATAAAATGTGGACTCGAGACCGGTAAAAAGTGGACCCGAGACCGACAAAAGTGGACCTTTCTGAATTGGGGGGGGGGGGGGGGGGGGGGGGGGGGGGCGGGTGCGTACGCACCCAACGCACACCCCCCCCCCCCCCCCCCCCCGGCTACGGGCTGGGGCTAATTGTTTTCAGATGGCGTCTACGCTAAAGACAGAATGCTTGCAAATAGTAAACCTAACTGAATATTGCGTAAACGTTATTATATTTACATTATATATACATAACCTTTTACTACGAAGTATGTATATACTACCCAACCTTTTTTACATTACAACTATTCATTTCACACAAAAAACAACGAGAATGTTGAGAACGGGGTGATTCCCAGGCGTAATACCTTCTGAGGGCGCTGTTTGATAACTTGTTACGAGGATAGTTTTAGTTTTTGTTACCGGGGATTAAAATATATTTTTTTTGCAAACAGACATTTCACTTTCGACAAACTAACCTCAACAATATTTTCAATACCTTATTGTTAACAATGTAATAAAAGGTAGGTCTATATAAAATGTATACATTTTTAATTAAGTGTTCCCCTGTTTGCATAGTTGCAATAGATTAAACACTACCACAACTACACAATATCACAACAAATATTTACTTTTGATAATAAATAATTGTTCCTTGATGACAGATATGATTTACAAGGACTAAACAAACATGACTTCCATACAGTAGCATTATTGACACAGTAACCTATACCGCTTGGTTACATCTATTTGGTCTACTGGTGCTCAATTTATTTCCTCTTAATATAAAAAAGAAAATAAGAATTAGAGGCTTATGGTTATGATTTTGGATTAGGGTAAGGGTATGGAAAGGGATAAGAGTGTTGGTTACGGTAATTTATTGGGTTTAGAGCTAGTTGGGCCACGTTTAGGTGGAAATAGAAGTTGAAGAGATCATGGCCCCGTTGCAGAAATTAGAGATGCGATCGATTGTAAAATTCCGATTTATTGTAAGTCCGATCACGTGACTAAAATGCGCATATCTGATTGGTTCAAATGCGCACATATTCTGACTTGCAATTAATCGCAACTATTTGCAAGTTTTTTGTTTTCTGTTTTTCGCTAGTCTTTCTGCAACGGGACCTATGATCCAGGGCCCCGTTGCAGAAAGAGACACAATCGATTGTAAGTTAAAATTGATTGTAAGTCAGAAAATTTACGCGTTGGTCAGCCAATCAGATTTGCGCATCTAGAACACGTGATGTGACTTACAAAAATTGCAACTTACAATCGATTGTATCTCTTTCTGCAATGGGGCCCAAATGAGACGAACACACATGCTATAATAGTATAAACCAGTGATCCTACCCTGTTTGATGTGATATGTGTGAAAGTTCGTCATATTGATAACTATGTTCATATCTTGTTTGAACAGGACCTCGTAAAACGTCATGTCAATATTTGCCTTTGATCTGATACATCACTTCAAGAATCCTAATATAACAAAAATGGTTTATGGATTGAAGAGCTTAATTCTAAAAGGCGCTAGATTCACTTTTTCAACTTTTGGGAAATCTCGTCTAGTGTCTGTCCGTCTTTCGGTACACATTCAGAACATTGTGAATTTAAAAATTGAATGCCCCATATTACGTTTCGTTTGCGTAATTTATCATTTGACTTCACGGCTAGCTTATTCATCTTGTTATTGTATTTATTTCGTTTAGTAATATTCCCAAGGGAAATTGCGGATTTAGCGCCTTTTGAAATTAATATTTACTATTGAGAATAATTATCAGGGCAGCTGATTTATTCAAATGTTTAATACCCGTCACTCCTTTAGTAATCAACACAGCAGCAGAAATAATCGCCTCTGTATTTTCTTCGATGAAGAAAGACTGCTGCCTTTCGCTCTAGGCATAGCTGATGAGGCAGAATTAGTGATGCCTGCCCCATCAGTGTAGTGAAACACTCGTCGAAAAGAAGGACTGATTTTTGTGGTTGCACTCATGATGAAGTAGATGTGTTTTAAAGATAATTCTGGTGTCTGTTATAGCCGCTACTCAACAAGTTTGGATCTCTGTTGCAGGTAAGACAAAGTGCAACGAAATAATCTTGGAAAAATTAAACTCTATTCACCCATGGTTTACGGATAAAATGTTGTTGCTATAGCCATTTTCAGTTCTGGTCTATATTGTTCCAAGGAAAATGACGTCGCGATTTTCCTTCAGGCGATTGATTATTACCAACCACTCAAGAATCAGCTGTAATTACGTTATGTTTTCCTAATTCGTTAACTTTACACAATATAATGTGTATGTTATAGTGTCACATCAATCATTAATCTATATAGGTCCTATATTCCGCGTATAATTATGGTCGATAATATATTTTCGAAATCTTTTCAATTGCTAAAGCGGCTGTTTAACATGTTAAAGTAGTCTTTCCACGTAATATCTTCAAAGATCAACATTTTGATTTTGCTATTATACCTTTCAACAGGGAACACATCATTCGACATTAATAGGATAGCCTGCACATCTCAGTTATTATCGGGTCGCTAGCCTGACATGATCTTGTCTCGCTGCTACCCGTCATCTGCAAGGAAGTATACGGCTTCTACAGCGGCGAAAAACGCAACAATCACGTTCGCGCTCAATGTTGCAGGACGTACGGATGGGGTTGGGGAAATGTTCACGCTGAAAAACCTACGCCCGTTTTTACTCTGGACGGCAGGTAGACGACGCTGCTCTGCGGTCGGACCAAAACCCCGCCGGTCCGATTCAGGGCGAGATCGAACACACCGCACCTAACCTAACTACAGGAAACATTGCTGCGACGAACCAAACACGGTCAAATAAGATAATAACTCAGCACAAATCTAACAGTGTCGCTAATCATACGCGACGTACGCCCAGAGGATAGCGACGGTCTACTTGCTGATTTCAGCGGAGCGCATTCTGACGCCCGCGTCGACGTCATTCACTGCCCGGCAAAGCAGAGTGCAACGTCACAGAAACGTCATTTAGGACGTCGTTTTCGGGTCGTCGTTCACTGTCGGGCGGACTATCGACACCCATCATGGCAAACGCGACGAATCGGCGCCGACTCATCTGCTATCAGGGTTCGGAAAACGTCGCACGGACCGTCGCATGATAACGCAGCGCAAGTGAGATTTTATCGAAGCAGATTTCCATCGTGCGGCGATTCGATTATCCCAGTCTTCTGTGTTCGTCACAATCAAACAAGGAAAAGGATCATGATGATTGCGACGACTTTGTATATAGAGCCGCCATTTTAAACAAAACATCGGACTCGACGCTCACGGCCAGGACGGCGGCTGGTGGAATACAAGCGACACTGTAGTTACCAAGACAACCAGACTTCCTCAAAAAACTCTGGCGGGCTTCTTGGCTGCATAAAGTCAGTCCCCCGATGCCTGAAACGACGCCCGGATGAAAAGGGTGCAGTTACTCAGAATATAAACGTTCGTTGCAGAAGTGTACTTGGATGAGTTTGTGAGGAGATGCCTATCACTCAGGAATCTATATTCCGGTCATTCTGTTTGGGTCGATCGCATTAATGTCATTTTTAGAAGGAGGACCATTCTTTTCTCAAGTAGGGAACTTTGGATGATTACATGCCACGATCACCTTTCTTATTCACATCTTTAGGGATCTTGTAACTTCATTGAAGTGTGCAAATACTGAAGAGGGTTGATATAATGCGTATTCTGTAATCTGTGTCCTCTGAGTAATGTGTGAAAATTGCATGGTAATTAATGTCATGCATAATGACTGAGAAATGAGCGGAAATGCCAAGTGATATTCACTAATTTTTGCACTGTCTTTGTACTCCTTTTTAATTATCCAGAGCATAATGTCAAATCCGAACATGTCAAACACAAATATCTTTTTAACGAAAGAGAAATTCATAAATCCCAAACCTGCTCCATCCTTTTTATTGTATTGGTAATACGAATACAAACGAGATACGGAATAACTGCTAAAATTCTAAGTATTTTTTCGTTGACTTGTTTCTAGATCCCTTTAAAAAAAAATTGCATTAAAACATTTTATCAATATAAAAATCAATCTGGATCAAACTTTGAATTTGACACTGAGGCAACCCAATCTCGCCAGCAAAGAAGCTGAATGAAAAAAATTGTTAAAGAAAACACGAGGTACAAGGTTGCCTTCTATCGTTTAGAATTATAGACGATCCATTCAGGGATAAAACCGTTCGTCGCAGAAGTGTACTCGAATGAGTTTGTTTAGGAGATTGCCTATCAACTAGGAATCTATAATCCGGTCACTCTTGACACATTTCCCGTAAATTATGACCTGCAGAACTTGAAATTAACTCACTTCACATTTTAGTTTACACTTACGTTTGGAGTGAGCAGTAAGGGTTGCCTATTATTTACAATGATAGTAATTATACCCAAAGTTGCGTTTATTAATTAATCATTATCATTATCATACGTTGAATGAGAATAATGACAGTAATGTAGTTCGTTTTTGTTAATGCAATTTGTTACTTACTGTAATACATGACACACAGACGTAATCATCACATTTTTTTTTTGAACAGAATGAGGACGTTTTCTGTTAAAGAAAAGCTTTACTGAACGTTTTTCAGAATCCGATCTTTATAATGTCTATTGAGATATTCTGAAACTAATTTTCTTCCATATACTGTTTATTTTTTACACAATATATATTTCAGTAGGCCAAAGAGAAATGAAGAACAGTCATGTTCATGCATATCTATAAAGCGGCACTGAAGCGTCATTTATTTACAATGAATTACTAAACATCATTCCTATTCTTGTAATAGTGGCATAGTTTCATTTCCGGTGAATAATATAATACAAATATAAAAAAACAGTTTATCAGAAGAACTGACCTTGTGACGTAGAGGGACGCCCTTTAACTTTGGGCAGACTCTGACTTTGGGGATATCTGCTGATGAGTAGGCTACTACATTTCAATCATATTATTGTTGATAAATCCCCTATAGTTTATCTGGGATAAATACATTTAGATATGGTAACAGGAAAATATCATACACATCTCGTAGTTCGGATTCGATATATTTATCAGACGCGCCTTGACATCTTGCGAACGCCTTGCGGACGGTGCGGAGCCTTATAGACAGGCTCAGTGTTATGCCCGCGCAGACAGAGCCGACACGTACCTGATCCGACTGGTGTCAGCCTGATTAACTCAGTATGTGCTGCCTCAGGACTCCGGTTTTTCCAGTCCAAGTGCCATCAGGAGGTCATGCAGGCCGATTCAACATGTTGGATCGGCTTCGACTGAGCGAAACTGACTCTAGCCTGACTGAAAACCAGTCGGATCGGGTGGAGTCGAGCCTCTGTCAGCGCCAGGCTTTACTGTAGTGAAATAAGCAAACTAGCAAGTTACAAAATTAATGGCGATCCACGGTGTATAGTTTCTAACAGGCCCTCCTACACACATCCCCCATCAGTACGCATAGACAGTCTTTAATAAAAATGTACAATTTACATTTTATATTGTGATTAGAAAAACCCAAATAATTGCGATATAGAAAACAATAATATAAAAGTGGGCGTCAATTCTAGGAA
>JBAMJV010009802.1:0-101464 GCA_037951105.1 Echinarachnius parma
CGAGTTAAACTGATTCTAAAGGAGAACAAAGAATAACAAAAAAGTGAAATAAACTCCAGTTATTTTTTAGAAAATCAGTCGTGAAAAACAGCAACAAAGAAATCAAAATATCTTATTCTTAATTATTATTTTATACTGAGTAATATTAATAATCAAGCTGCAATTCAATTAAGGAAACAGGATAAAATAAACAAGCGATGCGCAAAAATCTGACTGAAAATGCATGCAGCAACAGCCAACAGCATAAAAAAACGATGTCAAACTAAAAACAACAAAATGCAAAAGTTAAGTAACTATAATTATAACAACAACATCAACAAAAATAGGTCACATGGACGGAGATATATCACCTGTCGCGTGCTACCTGCGTGCATGCTGCGCCGCGATGCCGTTATAAAGCACGTGAAAGCATAGCCTCGCGATCCGCTGACGGTCTTCTCCGCCGTATCTCTACCGGTTGGCCACGCTAGCGCCAGCCCTGCGCGATGCACAGCTCCGAGCAAGCAGCCTCGGCGCATCCAAAATATTGATTTAAGTCGTCCAAATGGCTTTAATGTTTAATAAAAAATACTACGGCGGACTATCGAGTGACCAGAACAAAAATGTGCAGTAAGTAACGAACCAGTTTTGTTGCAAAGTGATGCAAATTAAAGCTTTTTTTTTTTTTTTTTTTTTTTTTTTTTAATAGCCGATCATCCGATCCCGATCATCGATCCGATTTCGAAGATCGATAAAATTTTGCCGATCCGATCAAACGATCCGATCATCAAGGTCAGTTACAGCATTAACCTATATAGATACAAATCAAGATAAATATAAATTTGGTGTTGAAATAAAGTTATGGACAAGGGAAAATCATTAGATTAAATCGGAATCCTTCCAGTAGAACAGACGTGTTGTTATCGAAATGCTGCGCAAAATGCTTCTTTATTCGACCTTCCTTTCAAATTAACTTTCGGATCTCGCAATCTCCGTAGAAAGCTTGACAACGCTGCGCGTGCCAGGATGCTAATACGCGCACAATTGTTCATCTTCACACACCCATTGTGACGTAAATTACGTCATCAGTCAATATAACGGCGTTATATTGACTGGTCGGTCAATATAACGCTTCTCATCCTTGTAGCGATGGTCACATGACAGCAGTTTGACCAATCGCACACCAGTATCTTTATAGGTCATATAATATAATATAATATATCCACATGATAATGCTAGTTGACCGATTCAATGTTTTCTCGTTCAAGGTCT
Organism: Echinarachnius parma; assembly: GCA_037951105.1. Classification (NCBI taxonomy): domain Eukaryota; kingdom Metazoa; phylum Echinodermata; class Echinoidea; order Clypeasteroida; family Echinarachniidae; genus Echinarachnius; species Echinarachnius parma. The sequence continues at coordinate 1,252 of JBAMJV010009802.1, forward strand.
TGACAAGACATATTTCCGGGGAGATGAGGCTCCCTATGGAACTGTATACAAGATCTCACCGGCAACTCTCAAGGATGTCCCGTCAGTTCAGACGTGCTTCAACATCACAGGAGACAAGGAGGATCATGTCCTTCCACAAAGCATGCTTCCCGACCTCACCTATTTCTCGGTAAGAACTCGCTCTTTTTCTGTGATTTAATTGGACTCGTTCTTTCATATATATATCTTGGTATTTATTCATAGCGGTGATTTGTTAAGGAGGTTTTTTTTATTATCAGGGAAATAATCCCCTATCTTATCTACCCTGATGAGGAGAAATTCTTGCATATCACCTCATTTAAGTTTTGTTACAATTTTGTTTTACAGCCTAAATCATTGTTCTATTAAATTTACATTATATAACAGCCTATCATACTTTACACTGACAAGTAAGTGAGTCCTGAAAGTAACATGAAACTTGGATAGAAAAAATAGCCCTTTATTTGAATGTTTTGTGAAATTTTATTTTCCTTCAGTGCTACTCAATATCAAAATGTTCTTTCTTCCCCAGTACATCGGCAGTGACATATGAAACGGTTTGATGACCGATCTTTGGCAGAACTTGACAACAATGAATAAAACTTGAAGAAGTCAGATCATTATATGTTTGACAACTTTGACTAAACTTTGATGAATAACAGTGTCCTGCCATGCAATTCCCTACACATGTATTTCATGTCATGCCTTCTCTCCCTGCAGTACATAGGCAACGACATACGCAACGGTTTGATGACCGATCTTTGGCAGAACGTGACGACGATGACCTTTGACCACATGCGCAAGAGCACCTACACCTTTGCCGTCACCCAGACGACCCCGCCGCGCCCGGTCAAGTACGAGATGATGGGTTACGACACTCTGATCGGCTCGCACTACGACAAGTACATCGTCGACTACGACTCCTATGATGAGACGTCGGCCATCGCGGATAAAATTTTCCGAATCCCGAAAAGTAAGTCATCACTTAAAATTTTTAAAAACTGTGGTAGGTTTTATACTAGTACTAGTTCAACTACTTGAACATTTATGATTTTACTTGCCTGAACGGGCCAGCAGAGAAAAAAAGTTAGTGTGGAGGCTTGTATTAACCCTGAGAGGGGTAAAATCTCCTTGCACTGTGTTAAAGCCTTCAAATAAGAAAACCAGGGATCTTACTTTACATTTCTTGTTAAACATTTGCAATACGTAAAGCCATAAAAGCCAAGGCTTCCCTGGGCTGGGAATGAAGCTCCAGATCCGCACCAACCCATTCAGGGATGCCATATCATCTGTGAGATGGGTGACCTCCTCTCGCTCTGTTCCATTTGTGTTTAAAACACCTTGAAATACTTAATGATTAATCCAGTGATCTAGTTCTTTTAATTCTTGTTAAACTTTTGCAATCCTTCAAGCCATGAAATGCCAAGGCCTCACTGGGCCAGGAATGAAGCTCCAGATCTGCATCAACACATCCAGGGAGATCATATCAACCGGGAGAGGGGTAAAAGTCTCTCCTTGCAATGTTTATCTCGTGTTAAAGCCTTAAAAAAAGAAAACCACCAGGGATCTAATTGTTTAATTTCTAGTTTAACTTCGCAATCCTTAAAGCCATTAAATACCGGCTTCCCTGGGCCAGGAATGGAGCACCAGATTCGCACCAACCCATTCAGGGATGCCATATCATCTGCGAGATGGGTGATCTCCCCTCTCTCTCTGTTCTATTTGTGAAAACACCTTGAAATACTTAATCCAGGGATCTAATTCTTTGAATTCTGGTTCGAATTCCTTAAAGGCCTGAAATGCCAAGGCTTCCCAGGTCCAGGAATGGAGCACCAAATCCGCACCAATCCATTCAGGGAGATCGTTAACCCCGAGATGGGAGATCGCTTCCACCAGCTCTTCCACGAGTACAAGGGCAAGTTCAGCAAGGAGTACACGACGAAGGGAGAGCACTCGACTCGCAAGGGACACTTCACCAAGAACGTCAGGTAATGATAGAACGGCATTTTTTGAGAGTTTGTTGCAGTAGTCTTGTTACATTATAGTACTTCTATGCAATGATTAAACTAGGACAGTTTTTGTTCAGTTTGTGATTTTTAAACATACTGAGAAATAAAATCATGCAAGATTAAGATATGAGCTATTGTGATGTTTAGTAAGGATAGTAATGCTGATGGCGAACATCATTGCATCATCATCGTCATCATCATGACCATCACCACCATCATCATCACCACCTTCGCCATCACCATCATTTTCATCATCATTATCGTTACATCGTTATGGATGACAGCAACAAATTTCTTAGATAAAAATGTGTATTTTGATTAAAAGTTTTTAAATGTTTCTTTAAAATCATTTAACAAATATTATTCTCCTTCTCTAGAATGATCCATTCTGTCAATCGTGCCAACCTCGGTTATGTCCTGGCCATCAACCATCTCGCTGACCACTCCGACGTCGAGCTCAAGATGATGAGGGGTCGCCTCAGGTCTTCTGGACCTCCAGGGGGCATCGTCTTTGATGGATCAAACGTCAACGCCGAAGACATTCCTGACTCAATCGACTGGAATATCAGAGGTACATATGTAGGCTGGTGTTGTATTTTTGTCTGAAGGCTTGATTTTGGGGGGATATTCGCTCAATAACATGATGATGATGTTGACGATGACAATAATGACGTAATGTTTACAAAGGTGATGATGATGATGATGATGATGGTGGTGGTGGTGGTGGTGGTGGTGATTATGATGATGATGATGATGATGATGATGATGATGATGATGATGATGATGATGATGAAGGTGATGATGATGATGATGATGATGTTGATGTTAATGAAGGTGATGATGATGATGTTGATGTTAATGAAGGTGATGACAATTATGATGACAATGGCAAGGAGGAGAAAAATGAGGATGAGAATGATGATGATGGTGATGATAATTGTCATTGTAACCTCAATTTCTCAAAATTAAGTGGTCCTCTTTGTCTACCCTGCTTTCAATCAAGGTGCTGTGAGTGCAGTGAAGGACCAGGCCACATGTGGATCCTGTTGGAGCTTTGGCTCTGCGGAGGCTATAGAGGGTGCATACTTCATGAAGGTAAGTGATGGAACCGTTTGAAGATGATTTACCCGATGCAATCTTCTTAACTGTCATTAACTGTAATTCTTTCCCATTCAGGCAAGTAAAATCATGACTTTGAAAGTTTTACTTTGACCTGCCCCCCAGAAAACCATATGAAACAAAGGAAAATTAATAGCACGGTCTGCTTGGCAAATTTCTAACTTGTTTGTAGATGAAATATTCACGTAAGGAATACAATTTTTCTTTCGTAGTTGAAAAGAAACGCTAGTTGCCCAACCAGACAACGAAACTAAACCTTTTATGAAATTTTATTTGCCCAAGGCAATCTCTGCCCTGCTCTAGGAATACAAGGAATTCTTCTAAGCCCGTAGCTTGAATATGTGACCTTACACCACAAAACGAACATTATGTCGCTGTGGTAGGTTCTCTTTTATTAGCTAAAATAGTAAAATTTTGTTCAAAATATGAGATTTAGGATTTTGGTATTTCCTGAATAGGCATATCCTAATCTACCTGCTGGGAAATTTTGGGCATCAGAAATCATGTTTAAATAACAATTTTTCATTTAAGAAATGTGATCTTATTACAGCCCATGAGAAGGCACAGATCTTTTAAGCGGCCTGTTTCTCCCTTATTTTAAAAATGCATCAGCCATTTTTCATATATTTGGCATTAATTTTGAAAGGGTTTGCCTAGTCCAAATATGACAAATTATATACCATTTTAAAGGTAATGACTTCTATTTTAAGGTTATATGAAAATCAGCAATATCGTTTTTCCCGACTTATTGGTCGTTTTGTGGTGTAAGGTCACATATGTACTAGGTGTAGGCCAATTTTTGTCACTTTTGAATTTGACCATATTTTGAAATTTACTTTTGAGACTTATTTATATTTGTAAAGATATTTATAAGATATTTTTCCCCCTTGATTTGCTGTAACGCTGCAGTATCACAAGCGAGTGAGGCTGTCGCAACAGATGCTGATGGACTGTTCGTGGGCCAAGGGGAACAACGGATGCGACGGAGGGGAGGAGTGGAGGGTGTACGAGTGGCTGATGGCGCACGGAGGGCTAGAGACGGAGGAAACGTATGGCCCTTATCTTGGACAGGTAAACAATTGTTATTCTACGCTCCCCAGGGAGTTGAGATGGTTCGATGGAGGAAAGGAGTGAATGAATGGAGTGTGTATGAGTGGCTAATGGAACATGGACGATTGGTGATGGAGGAAACATATGGCCCTTATCTGGGACAGGTAAACAATTGTTATTCTACGCTCCCAGGGAGTTGAGATGGTTAGATGGAGGGGTGGAGGGTGTATGAGTGGCTGATGGAACATGGACGATTGGTGACGCAAGAAACATATTGACCTCATCCGGGACAGGTAAGCAAATGTTATTCCATGCTTCCCTGAGAGTTGAGATGGTGTCCAAAAGGATTGGATGGTTTATGAGTAGCTGATGGAACACAGGGGGGTGTTTCACAGAGATCCCAAGTTGATCTTAGCACAAAGATGGTCTTAAATATTATGGAAAGCCATTAGTGTCTTGAAACATTTTTGTAAAAGTTATGTTGAAATGCATAACATGTTGATTCAAATCATATATATTTTCTAATTATCAAAGAGATTTCATGAATTTTATGCGAAGATTATGAATCTCTTTGATAATTAGAAAATATATATGATTTGAATCAACATTTTATGCATTTCAACATAACTTTTATAAAACTGTTTCAAGGCACTAATGGCTTTCCATATTATTTAAGACCATCTTAGTGCTAAGATCAACTTAGGATCTCAGTGAAACACCCCCCATATCATTAGAGACAAGGAAACGTCTGGGCCAATATCTTGGACAAGCAAACACATTTTCTTTTTTCTTCTTCTGGTTAATATGGCCTCCTTCAATCCTGAAGATTATATGCTCCCCAGGGAGTTAAGATGGTGCACAAGATAATTGAAGGGTATATGAGTGACTTTGGGGAACACAGTGACTTAGAGACAAGGAAACGTCTGGGCCTTATCTTGGACAAGCAAACGCATTTTCTTTTTTCTTCTTCTGGTTAATATGCCTCCTTCAATCCTGAAGATTATATGCTCCCCAGGGAGTTAAGATGGTGCACAAGATAATTGGAGGGTATATATGAGTGACTTTGGGGAACACAGTGACTAATAGAGACAGATTAAACATATGGGCCTTATCTGGGACAGGTAAACAATTTAGTTATTGTTATTATGATGATGGAAATAATGTTAATGATAATGGTGACAGATGGACACACTGAACACTAGTAGGATGGATCACAATATGATGGAACACAGGTAGACATATTATGTTATCTATGCTCCCCAGGGGGAGTTGAGATGGTGCCTAAGAGGAACTGAGGGAGTATGAATATGAGTGAGTAAACGTAAGTGCGTATCTTGGCCAAGTAAACAAATGTTTTTCTATGGTCCCCAGGGGGAGTTGAGATGGTGCACAAGAGGAACTGAGGGAGTAAGAGTATGAGTAAACGTATGTGCGTATCTTGGCCAAGTAAACAAATGTTTTTCTATGGTCCCCAGGGGGAGTTGAGATGGTGCACAAGAGGAACTGAGGGAGTATGAGTATGAGTATGAGTAAACGTATGTGCGTATCTTGGCCGATAAAACAAATGTTTTTCTATGCTCCCCAGGGGGAGTTGAGATGGTGCACAAGAGGAACTGAGGGAGTAAGAGTATGAGTAAACGTATGTGCGTATCTTGGCCAAGTAAACAAATGTTTTTCTATGCTCCCCAGGGAGTTGAGATGGTGCACAAGAGGAACTGAGGGAGTATGAGTAAGAGTATGAGTAAACGTATGTGCGTATCTTGGCCAAGTAAACAAATGTTTTTCTATGGTCCCCAGGGGGAGTTGAGATGGTGTACAAGAGGAACTGAGGGAGTAAGAGTATGAGTGAACGTATGTGCGTATCTTGGCCAAGTAAACAAATGTTATCTATGCTCCCCAGGGGGAGTTGAGATGGTGCACAAGGGGAACTGAGGGAGTATGAGTATGAGTAAACGTATGTGCGTATCTTGGACAAGTAAACAAACGTTTTTCTATGCTCCCCAGGGAGTTGAGATGGTGTACAAGGTAGTTGTGCGAGTTTGAAACGTACCCGATTACCAAGGATACGCATGCACAAATGAAAAGTAAATGTAATTTTACATGTAATTCAATGAAACAAAACAATTACAATTTCTCAGAACAAGTGTTATGGTCATATAAATGTTATCTCATCACTTGTGGTTATGTTTTTTTTAATTAGTTTGTATATTCAGGTGTCCCAGTGAAGAAAGTTTAATATTCTCTCTTTTTTTCCCTCCCCTCCCTCCCTATTGACAGAATGGTATGTGCCACTTCAACAAGTCCCTCGGCCTGGCTAATGTGAAGAACTACACCAAGATCCCGTCGGGCAACCAGACTGCACTCAAAGTAGCCCTAGCAACCAAGGGGCCCGTTGCCGTGGGGATTGATGCCGCCGTTCCTGCCTTCAGCTTCTACTCCTATGGTGTCTTTTACGATGCAAGCTGCGGTAAGTTTTTTACTTAACCCGTTCTCATCATGTTTCTGAAATCCTCATATAGACTTTGTACTCAACCCAGCCCAGTTCCCATAGTCAAGGGGTTAAATGGTGTCTTCTTCTTCTTCTTCTTTAATCGATTGGCTGTATACCCAGAGAAAAAGAAAATCTCATTCTCAAGCTGTTCCTGCCTTTTAGCTTCTACTCATACGGTGTCTTTTACGATCCGGTGAGTTTTACTTTATTAAAGCGCTTAGAGATGATTATCAATCAATCATTTAAGGCGCGATGTAAATCAAAACATTATTATTATTACTTCAATTATGTCTTCTTCTTATATAATGGGATCTAATAACTTTGTTAACAGGTGCACAACCAGCAAATGGTTGACAAAATGTGTATTTCCTCTGATCTGATATGTCCACTGTTTGCTGTGTGAAAATTCCATGGTAAATAAATGTCATAATGACCTAGAAATTAGCGAAAAATGTGATATTTGCTAACTCACTGTAAACTGACTTTGTACACAGTTATAATTATCCATTAGATAATCACAAATCTGAACACTTCAATCATACATATCTTTATAACGGAAGAGAACATTTGGAAAACTGACAACTGTTACAGGCTTCTATTGGTAATTATACGAATACAATGAGGTATATGAGAACTGCTAGGGTTCCAAGTATGTTTTGAGGATTTTTACAATATTACTAGATCCCTTCAATGGCCCCACGTAGTGATAATGAGGCCTGACTCTATTGAAAATTTTGATTTTTTTTTTTTTTTTCTTCTTCATTTTTCTCTTCTACAGGTACCACAACTGATGATCTGGGCCATGCAGTAGCCTGGGAGGCAAACATTTTTACATCATCAAGAATTGTTTATTCACTTATTGGGGCAGTAATAGCCATTTCATATTCATTGAAATTTGGTCTACGAATTCATTATTTTCTGTTTTTTGTTTTTTCTATTCTACAGGCAACACGACTGATGATCTGGACCATGCCGTGTTGGCCGTTGGTTACGGGACCCTGAATAACCAGGACTACTTTCTCATCAAGAACTCGTGGTCCACGCACTGGGGCAACAACGGCTACGTCATGATTAGCACGAAGGACAACAACTGCGGCGTTGCTACGGGAGCCACCCTACCAATCCTGAAATAACTGAGTCGTAGTACGTTTTATCACCATCCAATGGTAATGATATGTAATGTAGCTATGTCCGACAATATCAAAATCGCTACGGCAGCCACCCAACCAATCCTGAAATAATTTAGCGCAGTCAAACATGTCTTCGTGGCCACCTGTCTATATACAGGGTGGCCCAAAAAAAACGGAACAGGGCACTTCCCAAAATATAGTAACAAATGTATTATGTCCATCGGATAGAGTGTCTTTTCAAATGAACAGCGATACCAAGAACAGTCAATTTGGTCGTGTAGTTTTTGTTTTAGGGCGCTGTGAGTGACACCATGTCAGGTTCTCTTTTTTGTCAATGTGTATTGAGCCAGCGCTTGATGAATCGCATGAACTGCCGTTCATAGCGTTGAGCATCGCGCACTATTGTTAGTGTGCACTCAGCCGTGTGCCGAGAGAATGGGCATGCTCGCTGAATGTTACGGGCAAGGAGTGTGGTTAAACTGGCATTGACTAGGTCGAAATCGACATAAATCGGCACCTGACATGGTCTCACTCACTGCGTCCTTAAACAAAAACGACCTGACCAAAATTACTGTTCTTGGTATCGTTTTTCATTGGAAAGGACACCCTATCCGATGAACATAAACATTGTGGTATTATATTTTTGGAAGTGCCCCGTTCCGTTTTTGTTGGGCCACCCTGTATATTAGCCAACCTCTCTATATAGGTCACCTGCCTACAGTGGCCTCTTTTCGTGTTTCCAGTGGGTGGTCACTATGCACATGTTTGACTTTACTCTATAATACCATGTGATGGTAATACTATGAAATAATGTGCCCAACAAATATTAATATAGCTATTTTCTGCACTGTATCAAAAATCCACTTGCCTTCAATGTACTGGCTGGAAATAATCTACTATCAATCTATCATAATGATTTACTGTAAATCGTTGATATAAAATTAATGTGTCTTTATGTTGAACAGTATAAATTTTACAGTTTTAAAGTAAATTTTTCTCTTCTACATGGCCATTTAGTCATGTGGAAGTTTTAAATTTGTCAAATGTTCCTTTTTTTCTATGAATTATGTATCTCTGTAACTAAGCAGTTACCACACCTTCCTTATACAACTAAACAAATTGATATTATGTATATTTTTATATATTGACCATTTCACTCTGTTTCATTTTGATGGTGACGACAAACAATGAAAACTGTATCAATGAATGTATGCAACTCATACAACTTTGCCAAAATCTCCTAGTAAAAATATAACTCAAGTTATCCTACAATTAATAATTGTTGATGTGAGAACACGATAATATACAGTGGTTGTAATCTGCAGCAGTATTGAGTCTATGTGTATATGTGTCTATTGGGTGGTTGAACTTCTCTATATGCGGTGTAGTATATTGTGTAAAATGTATTGTTATGGTAACATATACTTCATACATATTTTATGTATCCATATCATAGTAGGTAGTAGATTTACTCTAACATAATTATGTGAATTGTAAGAATATGCAAGGTGTTTTATACTGGAAAAGCGAACAGAATTGTTTACCTATGCAATAATAATGACAAATGATTACGACGTATATTAGTCTTAGTACTTGTCCTTTAGTGTATATTTTGTTCTATTTTTAAAATAATTGTCCACCAAATGGTGTGTTTGGTAAATAAATTGTGATACATGTACATGCATATCACTGTTGTCACATTAGTAGGATGAAGAAATATATTTTCATTTACTTCATGTATATTTCATGTGTTGAAGCAGTTTTATTATTGTTCTGTAGATTCAAAATTTCAATTAATTACTCAAATCAATTTTTGTCAAGAATGTATGTAACTTTTTTTGGTGAGAAGAAAATTAAAATAGTAATTTGAAATGGAATAAATGTTACATTTTTCTTCATTTGAGTCGTCAATTGTATTTCTCCAGAATAAACAGCAAAACAGAAGCACAATCATCTTTTTTATCAAGATTTTGTAATGCCAAATTAATTTGATTCCCTTTAGTTTCAGTAGAAATCCGTCGTAAAGTAAAAAGGTTTAGGCTAAAATAAGAAACATATATTTACATAATTATATTTACTGTATTAAAAGAAAGAGAGAGAGAGAGAGAGAGAGAGAGAGAGAGAGAGAAAGGAAGCGAGAAATGGGATAAGAAAATGAGAGGAAAAAAAATAAAATAATACATGTATAAATACATTTATATAAACACTCCATTTTCAGAATTATATTATGGGCAGTTCAAACTAACCTACATTATATGGTTTCAGCATTATGGTTGAACCTTCCATTAGTTAGGCTATTGTAATTTCCAGATTTGTTACATTCACTAAAATGTAATGTTTACATTAATAATCAACTTCCCAACTATGTGGCATATAGCCAGGGTCACGGTCAACTTACTTTCATAATATAGAGGAGCAAGACTCAACCCCCCATCCACCCCCAGTTTCCCATGAGGGGGCAAGATATTCCCATCAAGGACGAGAGCTATTTTAAGGCAAAATTGATCATTGTTTTCCTCTACAAATTGGCTACTCCTAAAATTTTGTTGACCTATTAATGACATAAAAATAACTAAAACAGTTAGAGTAACAAAATAGGGCTCTAAAAATGTATGCTCTTTCTTCCTGTACACTTCACACAACTAGTCTTCTTCTTGTTTAAGTGTAGGACAAATATGTGGGCCTTAGGCACTGATGGGTTAATGGGGTCTAGTAACTTTGTTGACATGTGAAAAAAGTGATGAGTGATAAAAATGTGTATTGTTGTGATCTGATATGCCCACTGAGTAATATGTGAAAATTTCACGTTACATAGATATTGGCCAAGAAATGAGCAAAAGTGCAGAGTGAGTTTCGCTAACTCATTGCACTAACTTTTACACACGGTCATAACTTTCCAGTGGATAATTTAAAATCTGAACAATTTAGTCATAAATATATCTTCTTTTTTTTACGAAAGGGAAATTCTAAGAATCGAAACCTGTTTGGTAACAAGGTAGGCTATATGAATGAACCACTAGAATTCTAAGTAAGATTTTAACATTTGGACAATGTTACTAGATCCCTTTAACCCTAATAAGGCCGGGGGGCGAATTTTTTTTCCCAAACAGGTTTACAAATCCTTGTGAATTAGCGACTTGGATTTACTTAACTAATATAATTAACTAATTTACTTAACTAATATAATAATATAGTTACAATCAGCAACTCAATTTATTAGTAGTATTGAATATCGCAACACACATAACAATATTGACATTAAAAATGGAGGCATTTAAATTTTCCTTTGGAATGTTTGTGATTTTCTTCAGTCTTCTCAATATTGTGTCACCATATGACACTGGTGCAACATTGAAATCTACTCTAGAACCCGGCATAGTCTTGGAACCCTCAACAAGCTTCTTCACATACTGGATTAGACAAGCTGATCTCAACTACAAACATGAAGCTTTAACCCGATCCACTCACGATAGAATCACAGATCAACGCATAGAAAATACAAAAATATTTTCTTCATTGAAGCTTCAATACCCACGCCTCGACATTAAAGGGATCTAGTAACTTTGTTGAGATGTGCAAAAACTGATGAATGGTTGATGCAATGTATACTGTTGTTATCTCATATGTCCTCAGGGTATTGTGTGAAACTTTCAGGTCAAATGGACAATGTATGGCCAAGTAATGAGCGAAAATGCAAAGTGATATTGGGTGATATTCACCAACTCACTGCATTCACTTTGTACAGGGATGAAAATCTCGCCCGGAGATTTTCTTATCTAAATACTTCAATCATACATATCTTTGTAATGAAAGGGAAATTTGAAAAACCGAAAGCTGTCCCATGATTTTATTGTTAATACGAATACAACAAGGTATAAGGAACCGCTAGAATTACAATTTTATTTTGAGGATTTGGACAATGTTACTAAGTCCCTTTAACATCAAGGAGAGAAATCATGCATACTTCACAGTCCTACTTTTGCTTGCAGGAGACACGGAACTGAACCCGGGCCCTCGTTCAGTCAAGTACCCCTGTTTGATATGCAAGAAACCAGCAAAAGGGGACCATGCCTACAGTGTGATACATGCGATGGTTGGTATCACACAGAGTGTATGAACATGCCCAAGCAGATTTATGATACTTATGCAAATACTAGCATGACATGGATATGCTGTCAGTGTGGACTACCAAATGTAAGTTCATCCCTGTTCAACAGCTCAAGTGTCACTTCAACCGCCAACCAATTTAGCAGCCTGAGTGACACATTGGGAGATACTCCAAACAACTTTATGGATGATACAGCCCTTCCTGAGCCTGATGGAAACAACATTCACATAGGCTCACCATCCGCCACTTCAACACCTAGAAGGAAACTGGGCGCCCAACGTGCATCTACTCAACAACGACAACGCACCAAGAACCTGAAATGCCTACTGATAAACTGTGATGGCATTTGTAACAAACTTCCACACTTGGAAGTGATGATTGAAAGCCACAAACCAGATGTTATAATAGGTACTGAATCCCACCTGAAACCTGACATCATGACTGCTGAGATCACTCCACGTGGATTCACAACATTTAGGAAGGATAGAATACATGCCAGAAAGGGAGGAGTGTTTATCATGATCAAAGAAGACCTCGTTGCAACGGAATGTAACCTCTTTGAAGGTGAAGCAGAAGTCTTATACATAGAACTGAATATCCAAGGATTCAAACGGCTAGTTATAGGCTCGTTCTATCGACCACCAAAGTCTGACCCTACAAATCTTCAGGAACTTGAAAGGTCACTAGCTAACATGTATGCTAGATTCAAAGAGACCGTTGTTATTCTGGGGGGCGACTTCAATCTGGCAGACATTGATTGGACTAACAGAGTGGTAAAACCATACGCTACAGAAGAAACAAAATGCGCCCTGCTACTAGATATCTGCAATGACTTTTTCCTTGATCAACTGGTTACTGAGCCGACTAGAATATCTGGAAATACAAAGAACATATTAGACTTGGTTCTAACAAGTCACCCTGGTCACATCACCAACTGTGAAGTCACAGCAGGCATTAGCGACCATGATGCAGTTACTTTCCTGCTCAACTCTACGCCAAAGCGGACAAAGAAGATGCCAAGGAAAATCTACCTCTTCAGTAAAGCTAATATCCCCAATTTGCAGTCTGCAATCGATACATGGCAGCAGGACTTTCTCAGCAGCAATCCTGGTTCTAGATCAGTACAGGAAAACTGGGACATCTTCAAATCTAAGATCACACTCTTCATGGAAAATCATATTCCATCAAAGATGTCAAAACCCAATAACTCAAGTCCATGGATTACCAATCAGATAAGGAAGAAGATTAAAAGGAAACAGAAACTCTACAATAAGGCCAAGCAATCGGGAGATTGGGGACCATTCCGGGACTATCAAAAGTCACTGCGGAAGGAAATAAGACACAACTACTGGTCTTACCAAAGCAATATGTTTACTGGTTCAGACAAAGCCGACAAAGCCTTCTGGAAGTTCATAAGATCAAAAAAGCAAGATCCAGCGGGCATTTCTCCACTCAAGCATGATGAAAAAGTAGTCTTTGACGCCACAAGAAAGGCGAAGGTATTTAATCAACAATTCCAGTCGGTGTTCACAGCTGAAGATACAACAGTTCTACCCAATCTTGGAGAATCCAACGTCCCTACGATGGAGAACATTTCTATCACACCAAATGGAGTCCAGAAGCTTTTAGAGGCCATCAAGACTGATAAAGCTACTGGTCCAGATGGAATCCCAGGCCAATTTCTGAAGAGTTTCGCCAAGGATCTAGCACCAGTTTTGTGTTTCATCTTCCAGCAGTCACTGAACACTGGACAAGTACCATCAGACTGGCGCCTGGCGAACATCACACCAATTTTTAAAAAGGGAGACAAAAGCACCCCTTCAAACTATCGTCCTGTTTCCGTAACATCGATATGCAGTAAGTTGATAGAACATATCATTTTCAGTCAGATAATGCACCACTACGATACCAACAACGTACTACACGACTCTCAACATGGTTTCCGAGCAGGCCGCTCATGTGAGACCCAGTTAATTATGACAGCCGAAGATCTGGCACGTTCACTGGACCAAAAAGACCAGGTTGATGCGATTGCTCTGGATTTTTCGAAAGCTTTCGACCGTGTCCCCCATGAGCGCCTCTTACTCAAACTCAGACACTACGGCATCCGAGGCGAACTACAGCAATGGATCAGATCATTCCTCACAGACCGATCCGGCCAGCGGGTGGTTGTAGATGGACAAGCATCTGACACGATCCATGTGTTATCTGGTGTTCCCCAAGGAACGGTACTGGGCCCCCTATTGTTCATCACATTTATAAATGACATCTCCCATGGTATCACGTCCAAGCTAAGGCTGTTTGCAGATGACTGTCTCATATACAATCCTATTCATGACATCTCGGACCACCATGCGCTTCAGCGGGACCTTGACCGCCTTCATCAATGGTCTCTTACCTGGCAGATGAAATTCAACACAGAGAAATGTCATCTTCTACGGTTCTCACTCCGCCGAAACAACATTGAAGGCAATTACCTACTGGGCAATACTCAACTTACAGCAGTTCAAAACTACAAATACCTGGGTCTTACCTTTTCTCACAACCTATCCTGGAAAAAACACATTGATGGAATTGCATCGAAATCCAACCAAATGCTCGGGCTTATCAATAGGAATCTACGACGCTCTTCCCAGAAGATCCGACGACAAGCCTTCTTCTCCCTGGTTATACCTCGCTTGGAATATTGTGCAACAGTCTGGAATCCATCTACAAAGAAGAGCATCTCAAAGATTGAAGCTGTACAGAGGCGAGCAGCAAGATTCGTTCTTCAACAATACCGCCATTCTGAGAGTGTGTCTGCTATGATTCAACAACTTCAATGGAGTACACTGGAAAGACGCAGACACATCTCCTGCCTTAGCCTCCTCTACAAAATTCAGAATGGCATGGTAGCAATTACACCTGACCAACTCCTCACACCAATGGCCCCAAGCATCACCAGACAATACCACCCAAATAAGCTCAAGCATATACATACTCGAACTCAGCTTTACCAGAACTCCTACTTCCCACAAACTGTAACAGCATGGAATGCGCTCCCCAATAATATCTTGGCTTCTACATGAGCCTTTGCGGGAGCAGTTGCCTCAATCGGCAATTAATGGGACACCTCACCGGTTCCCCTCGACTCTACGTCCTGACTGATGGACCCTGTCGAGTACCCAAGTAGAAGTAGAAGTAGACCACGCATTTCCGACTTGTATAATATCGAACACGAGTTTACGCAAAAGAAGTGGCAAAGGTGGGTATCGAACTCAGCGCCTTTACTAGCTATCAGCCTAGTACGCATCCTATTGCGCCACAGCGATCGTCTTGATTCGAGGCGGAACAGAAGGGATTTTGTCTTAGTTTCGGGGGATATACCCTAACCTAAACCATAACCATAACCCTAATTTGGTGGCTATAGCTCATATTAGTGGCTATAGGTCAGATTTAGTGGTTATAGGTCAGATTTAGTGGTTATAGGTCAGATTTAGTGGTTATAGGTCAGATTTACTGGCTATAAGTATTTTATAACTCGAATTGAATACGCGCGCATTAGTCTCCATTCAAGTCGCCCGATTCCAATTAAACGGGCATACCTTTATAATTATGCGTTAGTGCCATAGTAAACCTGTTTGGGAAAAAAAAATTCGCGGCCGGGGGGGGGGGGGGCATAATGGCCCCCCCCCCCCTCCGCAATTTTTTGTATTGCTCCAAAACGCTGTAAGATGACGCGCCGCTGCTTGGTGACTTTTTTCTTTCGGGTCTTGCGCACATTTTAAAACAAAAATTTCGAAAATCGGACCTACCGTTATAAAGTCACGTGACCTTTTGTCAATGCATGTCAGCCCGAAAATCGCTCAATTTCGTGATTTGTGTACAAAACATATATGGAAATTTGGTTATTTGGTGTTGTTTTCATTTTATATGTTGGTTTTGGGGTTCAAAATAGTTAAATTATAGTTAGAAATAAAATAAACAACAAAAACAATAAAATACATAAGTTAAAAAAAACAAAGAAATACATAAGAAATTATCAAAACAATAGAAAACATAAGGAAGAACCTGGCTCTTCCACATTTTTTTGTCGTATTATTATTCCAAATGCTCTGAAGAATATATGTAGTGAAAACCAGAGTTTAATTATGAAGAATATATGATTTATGGGTAAAAATATGAATTTCATGACTTATTTGCATAAATTACCATAAATATGCAAATTAATGAGTTTTTCAAAAAAAATAAAAATTACTATTGTATTCTATACACTTCACTTATCATGCGTGCAAATTTTCACGGCGATCGGCAGCTCCGCGGCGGAGATCTTAGGGGGGGGGGGGGGCCATAATGGCCCCCCCCCCCCCCCGGCCTGCTGAAGACCTCAAATAGCCCGGCCTTTTTAGGGTTAAAACAAGCACACTGTCGATACATGCATGTAGATCGTCCTTGTATTTGGTCCAGTGAGGTTAAGACTGAGGACCCCTTACCCTATGCCACAGAAACAAAGAAATTTATTTCTCAAAATAAATTATTCTGTGCCTCCACCAAAGAATTATGCTTCCAGAAAAAGTGGAACAAAGGTATCAGTAAAATAATGCAACTTTCAAGGGCCATGCAATCATTTTCGGCCAAAATTATGTCTTTTAGAAGGTCAAGAGAATCATTAGACCAAAATCATATAGTTTTTTAAAAGTAAATATAAATAAATATAAGTGATTTATATTTCGGTAACTAAAAACTTTTTGTTTGGCTTGTCAGCTGCAAGGCCTAGTGCGCCCCCCCCCCCCCCCCCCCCCCACCCCCTTTGGAGCACTTTGTAAATTTGTAAATGATGAATGTCACTAATCGAGTTTTAATAGCATTCCTAACAAATTGTATCTTTTGCATCATTTTCAAATTTCCACTTCTAGGATAGCTGCATGTGATCGAGCTCGTCAGCAGCTGATCGATCAGCTGTCAGTTGTTGTCGTTATTGTTGCTTGTTTGGAAGTTGAAATAGTGCGATGACCATTAATCGACCAATGAATTGGCTTAATTCCGATCACATGATATGTTGCTATCGAAGTTGTTTTTCGGGTGAAGTCGTTCGTCGAAGCAAATTCGGGAGGAATACTTTGCGAATTTAGATCGAATTACGCCTCATGCATTGAATCTGAGAATACAAGGTATTTATTTCATAGTGATTTTATATATTTCGTGTTATCATGTTTCATATCAAACCCCCATTTTCATACAGAGGAGAAACAAAATATTGAGTTACTAGCAGGGTAGTCCCAACCGTCCATTTTTATGTTTGTGTCGTATTCGAATTCGGACACGGTCTTCTCGCTATGTCGGACATTCTCAGAAAAAGCCATGGTTTAGTAAATTATGCGAGGTTCGAAGAAGAGAATATTTGAACGCTAAACGTAGGTTAAAAGGATTAAGAACGGATGAGGCTCAAGCTGAATTGATGGATAGGGCCAAGGCTTATAAGAAGTTTATACGGAAGGTTTCTAGAGACTAGGGATTATTATAATGATTTGCATAAGTCTTTAAGAAATCTGAAGTGTAATAAGCCAAAGGAGTATTGGGACATTTTGAATAATGCAGTTAGCTCTGAAAGTAAAACTGGTAATGTTTCTCTTGAGGAGTTTCAGAGGCATTTTGAGATGTTAAGTATGAGGCCAGAGGAGTTGGGCAGTGAGACTAGTCTAGAGTAGAATTTGATCCTACTGTAATACGTCATTCTATTACTGAGGATATAAATAGAGATTTTTCTTTAGAGGAGATTCAGAAAGTGATTAAACTATTGCATAATAATAAGGCTAGTGGAATTGATAATGTGTTAAATGAGTATTTAAAGAATTCACCGACCAGCTTTGTGTTATTGCTTGTTTGTTTGTTTAATACTATTTTGTACTCTGGTGTGGTACCCACTATTTGGTGCCTGGGTATGATTAAACCTTTGTATAAAAAGAAAGGCTCTCCAGATGACCCTGATAATTATAGAGGAATAACTTTACTTAGTTGTGTAGGTAAATTATTTACTGCCTGTATTAATGCAAGACTTACTGAATATTTGGATTGTGTTGGTTTAATGGGAGATGAACAGGCTGGATTCAGGAGTGGCTATAGTACTTTAGATCATATTTTTACATTGCATGGTTTGATTGATTTATACTTGCATCGTGGTAAGAGGATTTATTGTGCCTTCATAGATTATAAAAAGGCTTTTGATTTGGTTGATAGGGCCAGTTTATGGTCAAAGTTAATTGCTAGTGGTATTAATGGTAATGTTATACGTGTAGTGTATAATATGTATGAAAGTGCTAAGTCATGTGTTAAGGTAGGACATAACCTGTCAGATTTCTTTCTGTGTAATATAGGTGTCCGACAAGGAGAAAATTTGTCTCCTCTTTTGTTTGCGATATATCTTAATGACTTTGAATATTTTATAAGTAGGCATTATAAGGGTCTGAATATGTGTTCTACTGAGATAAGGGAAAACCTTAGTGATGACGATGTAGAGGTATTTTTAAGGTTGTATGCTTTACTTTATGCCGATGATACTATTGTGATGGCTGAGTCAGCTGTAGAGTTACAAGCTGCGTTATGTGCAGTTCATCAGTATTGTGAACTTTGGAAATTAACTGTCAATGTTACTAAGACAAAAATTATGATTTTTTCTCGCGGAAAAGTTCGTAAATTTCCTGCCTTTATGTTTGGTGAGAGCGAAGTGGAAGTAGTTCCTGATTATGTTTATCTTGGGACAACCTTTAGTTTTAATGGTTTATTTAATAAAGCTATAGTTAAACAGGTGAATCAGGCAAGGAGAGCATTATATTGTTTAATTGGTAAGGCAAGGAAATTGTGTTTGCCTTTGGATATTCAATGTGAGTTATTTGATCAGCTTGTAGTACCAATTTTATTATATGGTTGCGAGGTTTGGGGGTTTCAGAAACTTGATTGTATTGAAATGTTTCATAAGAAATTTCTTAAAAGTTTGCTTAGAGTTAATCGTGGTACTGCTAATTGTATGGTTTATGGAGAACTTGGTAGGTCTGATTTGAGAAGTACTGTAGAGTCGCGTATGGTTAGCTACTGGGCTAGAATTGTTCAGGGGAAAAAGTCAAAGTTATCTTACATTGTTTGTAAGTTGCTGCGTAAGTTGTATGATAAGGGTGATTTTGAGTCGAGGTGGATTAAACATATAAAACATATTTTGGATAGGTGTGGAATGTCAAACATCTGGACTGTTGATGTTCCATTGAATATTGATTGGGTGAAATTGTCTTTGAATTTGAGGTTAGCTGATATGTATAAACAAAATTGGAATGATGAGGTTAATAGGAATCGTTTGTGTATAAATTATAGGATCTTTAAAAGTGTGGTTGGTTTTGAAAAATATTTAGTGCAGTTGGATGTTAAAGATAGGATAACTTTGTCTAGATTTCGGTGTGGAAACCATAAACTCCCAATAGCAAATGGTCGCTACTTGCCTGAGCAAGAGTTGCAGATTTGCAGCTTGTGTTCCTTACAAGATCAGGGGGATGAATTTCATTATGTCTTAGTGTGCCCTGCATTTCAGAATGATCGGAAGCAGCTAGTTAAAGGTCATTATTTTAAGAGGCCAAATGTATATAAGATGTACCAGTTATTTAATGTTAGAAATATTAAACAGTTAAAAAATTTATCAAGGTTTTGTAGTATTATTATGGCTAAGTTTTCTTAGTGTGTGCTAGTTTAAAGTTGTTGCCAAAGATTTTGTTTGTTTTTTATCATGTTTATACTTGATATATATACACTTGTTGTATTTCTCCCATGCCCCCGTGAGGGGCCGTTATTGAGAATAAAATTCATTGTCATTCATTGTCATTGTCATTGTCATTGTAAATTACTCGCAAATTATAGTTAGCTCTAAAATGCAAAGCCTAATATCGATAAAGATTATACACAATGCAAACTGAAGATTGATATTTTTGTATTTTAGTGTATTGTAGTTGTAGGCTACAAACTAAAAGCTGCAGCTGCAACGTCTTTTCAATTTAATTTTCAGTTTTTACTTTTGTATTTAATTAAATTAAAGAAAATTAAGTAAAAACATCCAAAAGTAAACTAAAACATGTATGTTTGAAACCAAACTAAGGCCTTAAGAATGCGATACAGCTACACAGAGATGCCAACCGTTCCGTTTTTGCCGTATTTGTTACGTTTTTTCACGCAAAATACGGCAGTACGTTTTCCACTAATTAAATACGTTTTCTTGGAAAAAAAAAAAAAAACGATTTTTTTTTTTTTTTTTTTTTTTTTTTTTTTTTTTCTTGTTTTTCTTTTTTTTTTCTTTTTTTTTTTTTTTTTTTTTTTTTTTTTTTTTTGGTACTCCCCATAGAAACGATTGGAAAACGGCAACACAATTTACGTTGAACCCTGATAAACTATTACTCCAGATACATATTTTAAATATAACACAAATAAACCGAACAAACTCATATAAACGCTGGTGTGATCGACCGAACAAACTTTTATATTTACGCGCGCGTAAAGGGTATTTTTGCTGCGCGAATTGGCTTCGCGAAAAAATATGTTTTTTTTGCCTCTAAAGGTTGGCAGTTCTGAAAATACTTTTTTCGGGTTCAAAATACTGTTTTTTACCTCTCAGAATACTTTTTTTGGTTTGTGAAGGTTGGCATCTCTGGCTACATGATTCACATGTAATAAATGACAACATGTACATGATGTAGGAAGTAGCGCCATGCATCGCACTTCGCAGACTGTTGATTAACTCAAGTGAACGCTAGCGCGGAGCGCTAGCGTTCAAGGTCGGGCTGATAGTGCCCCCGAATTTATCATTTTATGTGCACGATAATTGTGCTTAAAATGATACATATGATACGGTACTTACCACCGATTAGATGATACATATGTGATACAACTATGGGGTGGATCAGAATGATGATTTTTTGCTCCATTCCGCATAAAAATGAGTGATTTATGCACCTCATCGACTTCTTTCCGTGTCGTATCGCGACTTCTGAACGACCGATGATTGCACTTTATTCTTCATCCAAGTCGCCCGCCGATTCCAAATAGACGGCAGATCTGACGCGCGCGTTTAGTGGTCGTACGCGTCAGATCGATCTGTTGTTTACTTGGAATCGGCGGGCGACTTGAATGAAGACTATAGCGCAATCATCGGTCGTTCAGAAGTCGCGATACGACACGGAAAGAAGTCGATGAGGTGCATAAATCACTCATTTTTATGCGGAATGGAGCAAAAAATCATCATTCTGATCCACCCCATAGTTGTATCACACATGTATCATCTAATCGGTGGTAAGTACCGTATCATATGTATCATTTTAAGCACAATTATCGTGCACATAAAATGATAAATTCGGGGGCACTATCAGCCCGACCTTGAATGCTAGCGCTCTGCGCTAGCGTTCACTTGAGTTAACTGTTGATGAGTGTTGTGCTGTGTTGCACAGAAAGTGACCTTTTTTGTTATGCGATCCTCTTCCGGGTCAACTGCATGGCCATGGGTGATTTTCACGAAGTTATGTGAGTCTCAATAATCCACGATTTTGCCAATTTGGGTAAATTTCAGTTGTCAATATGAGGTTTTATACATGGGTATAAAGTTTTAAAGAGTACAGTTAAGTTTCTACTTTCTAAAAAAAAAAAAATTCTTCAAATTGCTAAATGTAACTTTTTACTAATTGTACATAGTAGGTCGCACCTCCATCATATCTTCAAAAGCGCTATCATACTCACAACTGAAATAGTGTTTATTTTAACCAAATAATTGATATCATTGTTTTGATTATCTTATCATGCAAAAATTAAATGTCTGCTTTGACCAGGTCACTGCAGAGACCATGGAATACCGTTCTGCGGGCCTGCTCTTCACCTCTAAGTTTGACTCCGGCAACCTAGCACGGGTCGAGCGCGTCTCTCAGGAGGAGGAGGAAGATGAGGGCGGGACGACCCACAGGGTAGGGGACGGCAATGCAGCACCAAACTACGAGTTCAACCTGTGGACCAGCCCTGACTGCGCTGGCACAGAGTTTGAGAATGGCAACAGGTATGGAATCCGCTGCAATTTATTAATGGGGGGGGGGGGGGGATGCTCGGCCACTTTCATTATCTCAATCAATGCTTACAACATTGATGTACATAATCTCATATACAATTATTAGTTGGTGGAATTATTGACCCTACTGTTTTGAAAAGTGATTATGTTGTATTTCTCAGTTACTATAACATATTACTAATATTATATTAATGAATTACTTCAACAAGAACCTAATTTCTGTGTTTCTTTCATAATATACAGACCTCAAAGCTGGTACTTTCTTGCTTTGAAAAAGGGGAATTGTATTTTCTTCCGTCTAAAGGACTGGGTTTCACTTCGCTGTGAAGGAATGCCTGATGAAAAAGTTAGTCCAAAAATGCAATATCAAAATCATGAACTAGCTCAATATAAAAAAAGTTAAACTTTTTTTCTGCATAATCAAAAGACATTTTATTTTTATCTTGCTTTCAATGTCTTTTATGTTATCCTGTCTACAGGACTTGGTTCCACTTCGCCGTGAAGGGATGCCCGATGAACAAGTTGGTCAAGTTCAACATCATGAACATGAACAAGCAAGGGAAGCTGTACGGCCAGGGGCTAGCTCCAGTCGTCAAAGTCTTGCCACAAAAAGCCAAGTGGGATCGAATCAGAGACAGACCGACGTATGAGGTAAGAGATTTTTAGATTTTGTAATATAGATGTTCTACTTTTTTAAAGAAATAACATACAGTTGTAAATATAATGTGTTATTACAATTACTTGCCTGGTTTGAACTAGTAAACTTTGTGAAAGTCGTGAAAGTCTTGCCACAAAAACCCAAGTGGGATCGCATAAAAGACGGACCAACATATGAGGTATGATATAGTTTCTAAGTCATAGGCGTTCTACTTTTTTAAAGAAATAAAATACTCTTTTTTTTGGTGTATTTCTTATTAAAACATTTTTTTACAAGTTAACTTTTGTGAAAATGAACAAGTAAAGAATTCTGTACAGCCAGGGGCTAGCTCCAGTCGTCAAAGTCTTGCCACCAAAACCCAAGTGGGATAGGATCAGAGACAGGCCAACATATGAAGCAAGAGATTTCTTGTAAGTGTTCTACAGTTTTTAGGAAATATACAAAAATATTTTTAAAATGTTTATTTTTTTGTTATTTCAGTGACATGTTTTGAACAAGTTCAACATTGTGAACATGAATCATTAGAGCAGAGCCACCAACTTGCTCCTTTTGTAAAGATTCTACTGCAAAAACCCAAGAGGGATTACTTCGAGACAAAGTCATTTTCTATTGTAATCCCTGTAAACGTATCCACCTAAAATCACAAGTCCTTACAAATTCTTACATTTTTAAATGTTAAATATTCCTTTGATCAAAAGTAACAACAAACAAAAGGTCAGGACTGTTTGACCAATCAAAACAGGGCTGGAACTGAAGGGGGTGCAAGTACCCAGGGGGTTGTTTTTAGAGTGGCTACAGTCAAAGGAAGTGTGATGAGAGTGTATGGCTTAGAGAAGAATGGGGGAGGAGAGATCACAGACTTGTAATCAAAGTGTGAAAAGGAACATGTAAACAAACAAGTTTGCATAAAAGTTATGTTCTTTTTAATTTGTACTCACAGATTAAGAATGACATAGATTTCTTTAATTTATTTATTGATCAATTGATTTTTGCTTTTGCCCTTCTCTTTTGCAGACGGTAGATGGGCAATTCATTCTGTCTTTCACTTACCGCTTTGAGTATCGGTTCTCGACAGTCTACTTTGCATTCTGCTATCCGTACTCGTACACCGAATACCAAGACAAGCTTACTGAGCTAGATGACAAGTTTGCAGCAACAAAGTACGATGTCAAATGGTGAGTCATATTCCTTACAGTAAAATGCCTCCTGACAGCTAAAACAACTTCTGTAGCTATTTTAGTATTTGTTCGTCTTTCAGTAATGGAGAACAATCATTCTCCCATTCTCCCAGCGCCAGTATGATGTATTGATGTTGATTGGTTTATGCCCTCTGTTTATCAGCCGTTATAAGTTGACTCGGCCTGGTAATAAATTCACATCACAACAGCATTTATGTTGTCCAGATGTCCGGGCCACTAAAAGTTCTTAAAAGTCCAATGTAATTTGCCCAATCGGGGTACTAGTTTTTCAAACCGACCTTGACAGAATTGAAACAAATTATATGTTATTCCATGTTGAGCCTCATCCATAGTAGCAGTTTTCTCAATATAAGGAGTGAAAGTTTAATCTAAAGATATAGCAAGGCACTAGCACTTGTCTGATTGCCCGGGGCAAGCACAAATTGAATAGTAGTTGGCCATGAATGCCACCAGAATAAAATGTCATGGATATTCCAAGCTCTAATCACTTTTATTATTTTGCCATTATATTTGTAGTCCTCCCAGTAGCATCTACTATCACCGAGAACTGCTCTGCGACTCCCTGGACAAGCTGCGTGTAGACTTGCTAACCGTATCATCTTGCCATGGAATAACCAACGATCATGAACCACGGCTTCACAAGCTGTTTCCAGACACAACGAGAGAACGGGCCAGGAAATTCAGAGGGAAAAGGGTAATGATTGCTGCAGTGATTTCTTACATAGTTTTTTTGAAGAGTAGATAACATACTTATCTCCTCCTCTTGCCATGTATTTACTAATGAGTGGAAGCCCTGGGAGGTGTTTCACAAAGTTGAACTTAACACTATGTTGGACCTAACTGTAATGGAAAGCCATTAGCAAGTTGTAAAATTGTTGAAACAGTTCTTTTGAAAAGGCGAAAGTTTTATTAAATCAGTTGTTTTGTTATTATCAAGGATCCTTGAAACAATTGATATAGAGTTTTGTTGGAAGATTCAAATACTTTTTGCTTTTAAATATGTGTTTTATTCCAAGGCTGCAAATGATTTTCCATAATAGTTTGGTCCAACTTAGGGTTAAGGTCAACTTTGAATCTTTGTGAGACATTTTGGTTTCAACCATTTCATATTCAAAATTGTGAATGTGATGTTATATTATGTAACTACTTCAATTGAGAGATCATCAATAACTATTTAAAAACCTCCTTGGTATATTTCTGAAAAAGTGTAGGCATTATATAATTACTTTTCTGAAATAATCAAATAAATATATTTATTGATATTTCTGCTGTTTCTGGACCGATTATGATCAAATAATAATAATTATTATTTTTTTAATCACATGCTCTTCCAAATATTACACTTGGTTTTGTATTACCTTTCAAATGAATTGTTTCTTGTAGCACCCTCTAAATCCAAACTGTACTATCCCTTTAAGGTGTTCTTCTTGAGTAGCCGAGTGCACCCGGGAGAGACCCCAGCCAGCTTCGTGTTCAATGGCTTCATGGACTTCATCTTACGTCCAAAGGATGAGCGGGCGATCCAACTGCGCAGGTCTGTAATGAACTCATTAATCATTTCAGTGTGTACCTTTTGAAAAAGGATTCATGAAGAGCTTTCTGTTTGATTTAAGCTAAACAAATTTCAACTTAACATTGTTATAATTGCATTAAAATCAGTTCCAATCAGTCCATTCAATTCCTTTTATTCTCATTCAACCTAATTTGTCCACTCAATTACTTTGATTCCCATTCAATCTCATTTACTGAATTTCAGGCAGTACGTGTTCAAGCTCATCCCGCTCCTAAACCCTGATGGCGTGCAGCGCGGCCACTACCGCTCGGACCAGCGCGGCGTCAATCTCAACCGGGTCTATCTTAACCCCGATCCCGAACTCCACCCGACCATCTTTGCAGCAAAGAGCATAATCCAACACCACCATGTGAACTCTAGAGTGAGACGGACACCAGGAGGGGAAGTCCCACAGTCATCCAGTGATGTCATCAGTCAGGGGAAATCCCTTGGAACTAGTGATGTCGTCAATGAGCATGGAGGTGGTGTTGCAAGGACAGGGTTTGATGGTGGAGCTGCGGAGACGGAGAGCGACGAAGTGCGAGGCGAACTCGGAAAGTCCAAGTTTGTGATTCAGAAGAAGGGGTCGGGACCCAATGCCATTCTCGTTGTGCATCGAGGCAAATCAAACGGGGGCACGTCTTTAAACGCGCCAAACGATTTTGGCACGGACGGACAAGGAGACTTAGAAGGTGAGGAGGCAAACCATGATGCAAGGCCAAGTTCTGGAGATGTCGATTTGTCGCCAGATTACGCAGATCAGAGAGTGGGCGACTTTCAACGTGACGACAGATCGGTAGACGATTCGGACGTCGAAAGCGACATTGGAGCAAAACCTGGACAAAATCCTGTCACGAATCAATCAAACAATAACAACAATACTCAAGAGAGCTTGCCATTCGATGCTGGGGACCTGAACACGACGTCTATCCCGCCGGAGGAAAGCGGCGTAGCGTTTTACGTTGACCTGCACGGACACGCGTCGAAGCGCGGCTGCTTTATTTACGGAAACCACCACTTGGACGAGGATCATCAAACGGAGAATTTACTCTACCCGAAGCTGATCTCGCTCAACTCGGCGCACTTTGACTTTGACGGATGCAACTTCACGGAGAAGAACATGTACACGAAGGACAAGAGGGATGGGATGTCGAAGGAAGGCAGTGGGAGAGTGGCCGTCTACAAGGCTACCGGAATCATACACAGGTAAAAATAAACTCTCAGGATTTATGTAAGATGGCTAGCATAATATTATTCAACTATTTATAGTGGTTTGCTTTGTTTTTTACATTGTATTTTAACGTTTGAATGTGGAAAATAAAATCAAATCAAAATAAAATAAAATCAAATTAAATAATTATTATTATTTCTTTATTATTTTGAACAGTATTCAATGTTGTTTTTGTGCTACAACACATACTATGTATCTATACCTGTAGTTGAACCTGATCTGGCAATTATGTACATTTTAGCTGTAATCTAGCTTGCATGTGTTGTAACTTAAGCAAGATAGTAAAGGTATGCCACATGTCTTAAAAATAAACAACAAAATAACCATTTGAAAGTCAATTTTGACAAAGTTCATGTTTTAGACATTGTATAAAAACGTCAGCAAACTTCATTCTTGCTGTCAAGATGAATATATTATAAAATTAATAGATACATGTAAGTGTCCTTCATAAAATATTCATTCTTTCTAGCAGTGTTTTTTATGACCAACGTAGATGTTATGAAGTGTTTTGACTCTTTAAGAGGAGATGATTGTTTATATTTTGCTTCTGAGAATAGCAAAAAACAAAAACACTTTTGAGTTTGTATATTTTCTCTTTTTAAATAGCTACACACTTGAATGCAACTACAACTCTGGTCGGTTTGTGAACTCCTTGGCACCAGCATCCAACGATGATGGGAGGGCTTCACCCCCTCCCCTCGCAGGGTACCCTCCAAAGTATGGACCACAGCATTATGAAGAGGTAATTTATAAATCAGGGCTAGACACTAGCACCTTCCCTATTGCCCAGGGCAAAGACAAATTGATGTCGGACAAGTAAAATTTCATAAATGGCCTACTTTCGGGCAACTATTAAGTATTGTTTAACTACCAGAGAAAAACGTAATCTACAAGTCAACGGGCAAATAAATGTTCTGTTCATGCAAGTCAATTTGGAAATGTATGATATCACTTACAAAAAAGAATAAGATAAAGTTACAACATAGAACAGAAAATGTTTAACTTTCAGCGACTCTTAAAAATGTGTTGCAATGTTCATATGGCTCCCAGGAATTGATGTATAAGGGTCATAATTAATACTTTTATTTGTAATTTCATCTTGGAAATTGATATTATAATGATTGTAACAGAAAGTAGTATGAGGCATGTTGTTCGCATCATATAATAATAACTTTATCAATAAAAATGATGATAATAATAACAATAATAATGATAATGATGACGATAAAATGATTATGGTGGCTAATATTAAGCACACATTCCATCTATCGACGCTCGCGGAGCATCATCATATTTTATATGGATCTCTAAACTTAATGATGGAAATCAAATGTAAATTGTATAATGATGTGTTTTATCATATATGATATTATCATGTCATAATAATGATAATGATGGTAATAATAATAATATTTTAATGATATCATAATTACCCCTTATTCAACACCAGGTTGGCAGAGCAGTCGCCATAGCAGCCCTGGACATCACAGACACGAACCCCTGGTCCAGACTCGCGGCCACGGATAATGGGAGCGTTCACGGCGTCAGGGCCTGGGTTCAACGCTACCTTAAAAGTGCGCGCGGAGCCCCGTCCCTACCCAAGAAGATGTCTCGAGTAGCATCCAAGACCTCGAGGTAGTTACTATTTCCAGTTAATTCTGTAATTCTGTGATTATATACTGCATACATAGCAGGATAATTGAACGTGATCATTTAAGGTGTTTCAGCGTTCATGGCTTCAGGGCCTGGGTTCAAAGCTACCTACGGAGTGTGCGCGTGGCCCCGTCCCTACCCAAGAAGATGTCCCGAGTAGCATCCAAGACTTTTAGGTATTATTGTTCCATCTTATTCTGTAATTTGGTGATTATTCTGAGGGATGTTTGAACGTGATCATTTTCATTATGTGTTCTGTACATGTATTAATGTTGTTTCTTCTTTCATCAGCCTTGTTGCGACGGTCATGAGTCCCGTGCGAGTCAACAGGGGCAACATGCTACAAGGCAACAACCCTGGTGCAAGCAATGCCAACACAACTATGCAACAGAACGTGGCAGGGAGTCCAAAGAGAACAACACATTCCAAGCCGCTGGGCCCAGTGAGAGGTAAGGAACTAAATAGTGCCAGGGGCTCTTAGTGCAATTTTTGAGACCATGCGTGCACTTTCAGATAAAAGCATGAATATTAGGGGCACACTAAAATCATATTTGTAGGCATTCCATTGTTGTCAGAACAAAGATGAGGGTATTGCGCATTTGTCTGGTGAGAGTGAGAAGGGTATTAATTTGATTTTGGGCTTTTCTTCTTAATTGCATTCTTTATTAACAGAATCTAGAGACAATATTAACAACTGAGTGTTTCTTCACTATTTTCAGAAACGAGAGCGTCAGTGGAGAGGCGGCGGCACTTAGCCAACATCCAAGGCACCGGCCTCTCTTCATCAAACCAGACGTCGGCTTCATTGTCGATGACCACGGCAGGCTCGTCGTCGACCGTGGCTGCTGCGGGAGGCAAGACACTCACCATCCCGCTCCCTCTTGCGCACTGCAAGCAATCGTCGCAACCGAGACCGATCCGCGGCGCCCCGGCCTGGACGCAGAAGAAAACCAAGTCTGACTCGGTTCTCGGGATGAATGCAAACGACGGTTCTCCGGGGAGGGAGAGAGAGTTTGGTGGGGACGGCGGCGCTACAGGTCACAGCCCAAGGACGCTGCAGTCACGGTCCACCAACAACCTGGGTATGCATACATCTGTATCGTGATGCTTGAGATGGTGACAGTGATTGTTGTTGTAGTGATGATAAGGATGATGATGATGATGATAATGATGATGATGATGATGATGACGATGATGATAATGATGATGATGACGATGATGATAATGATGATGACGATGATGATAATGATGATGATGACGATGACGACAACGATGAGGTTGATGATGATGACGATTACGATGACGACAATGACGAGGACGATGACGACGATGATGATGATGATGATGAGGATGACGCTAATTAAGTTGATGATGGCGATAATATTGTTATCTGTTTATATAGGTAAATGGCAACTTTGTATCCATGGAAATTCAACCCATTGTAGACAGGTTAATTTAAATGGTTAGTGCATTATATATATGCATTCTCCATAGACCCCATCTGGACCAGTCCGGAATGGGTTAATATAGATTTTGTTTTCCTTCACTACAGCACATCATGCCATGCAGTACCGCACCACGGACCAAGGCATTTCATATCGCACCTCGGACAACCTTCCCTCGGTCGTTACGGAACTGCTCAATTCTATGATGATCAACGTAGCGCTGGAGGGGCAGAGGGAAGGGGAGGGAACGCACCAATATTCAGTTTCGCAGGAGCGCACCGCGCAGTATGTGAAGTCCCACGGGGTGAGTTGGCGAGAATTGTTATGATAAAGCAAACATAAAACTTCACGTGTGTTTTTATTTGCATTTTTCTGCTTCGCTGGTCACTCACTGCATACATTTTAACAATGGATCACATCGGTTTGGGGCCAGCTTTCAACCCGTTTTCTTCCATATTTATGATTCACTATCACAATTTTTGGCACTTTACATAGCGAAAAGTTTATTC
The DNA here is from genome assembly GCA_037951105.1 of Echinarachnius parma. Lineage (NCBI taxonomy): Eukaryota > Metazoa > Echinodermata > Echinoidea > Clypeasteroida > Echinarachniidae > Echinarachnius > Echinarachnius parma. Next base: position 31,484 of record JBAMJV010009802.1, read on the forward strand.
AGACTTCAAAACATTTCAGAGTCAATGCACAGATTTGGGTTCCATTATCATCCAGAGTTTCCAAATTACATATTTCTGTATTGCAGCCAAATCCAGGGAGTCTGTAGCTGAGCTGAAATATGACAGTAGTCTTGATGTAGGGGTGCTTCTACTCCTATTCAGCCACAACTTACAATTCATTATGTTTAGAAAAGAATACATTTGGGAAGCGTAGAAGAACATTAATTCATTATGTTTAGAAAAGAATACATTTGGGAAGCGTACAAGAACATTAATTCATTATGTTCAGAAAAGAATACATTTGGGAAGTGTACAAGAACATTAATTCATTATGTTTAGAAAAGAATACATTTGGGAAGCGTACAAGAACATTAATTCATTTCATGGTGTTGACAAATCATCAAGATGCTGCTCTAACTTTAATACTGGAATCATGTTTGTTTGTTTATTTGCTTGTTGTTATTTTGTTGTTTTTTCACGCAAATGGCTTGCATATCGACAATTTTTTCATCAATCAAAATACATTAATTGATTTATTGAAATATGATATGTAAATTAAACAAATCTATTTTATCCAGCAAAAATGCATTAATTGATTTTGTTTTAAATATAGCATTTAGATTAAAGGAATACAAACACATCAAATATTGAAAATTATTTTTAAGGTTGCTCTTTTGCATAATTTTAACAAAAAACACAATGCTGTTTATTTGTTTGTATAAAAATATAGATTTCATTTGATTTAGTAAAAAAAGAAAGCATCAATAGGAGCATTATTTCAAGGTTGCTTATTGCATAATTAAAAAAAAGCATTTTTCTCAATTGCTATTTCTTTGTGTTTGTTTGTGTATAACAATATATGTTTCATTTCATAGAGTCATTAAAAAAGGACATTACTTTAAGGTTGCTTATTGCACAATTTAAAAAAAAGCATTTTGTTTGAATTGCTGTTTGTTTGTGTTTGTGTGTGTTCATTCATTCATTCATCCTAACCCAAACCCATCACTTGTATTCATCGCCACTTTTGCATCCATCCATTTACCACCTTGCATCCACCCCTCCGCTGCCATTGGGCCATGCACCCCCACCTCACAGAGCTCAATGGTAGAGTCCAGTACCAATGGTGATGTCATGCACACCGTCAATCTGGAGTTCCCGCCCACGGTAAGAAGTGCTGAGTGTCAAAATTGTTGCATGCATTGCTTGGTTATTGGGTATTTTTTGTTGTTGTTGCCTGTATGTATAGTTAATCTGTTCCGTACTAGATTTAGAAATGTAGTGTTTAAATCTAGTGTTAACGCAGGACCCACTAGTTACACATTGGTTACGCATTGGAATAAAACATATTCAGAAGCAAAAGTGCAAAAATTTGAAACTTGTTCATACATAAAGAACATAAAATATTGATGATGTTTAATCTAATTGTATGTTGTGTTTTCAAATTAGGTCTCATATTTTACATTTGAAAAGTATTAGTTAGAACTTTGCTTTCCTTGTTTTATAGATGCAGTCCGCATTATCACCGCGAAGCCAAAAGAAGCATGTACCCTTCTCTCAGTATGGCTCCATGCCAGCAGGCCTGGGGAGCTCGCCCCCCACCAACACCCTCATTCACCAGGAAAGGGAAGAGACCTCACTCGATGCTCTTGGGAGTCTAAGAATTTCAGAAGAAAGGTATATGTTTCTCAGATTTTGTATTCTATATTTCTAGATTTAATGACCAACATGATAACCTTAACACAGTGATAACATATTTTTGTTTCTTTATTTTGAAAGCTGGTTCTTGGTCTGGAGCTGCTTGTTCTTGGTCTTGAACTAGCTGGTCTTGGTTTTGGTGTCAAGAGTGCCTGGTCTTGCATACAACACTGGTAGCATCTCTCACAGTCCTAGTTGAAAGACATACAATGATACTACCATTTTTTTAAACATCTACCTGTTTTGGCAATGATTTTCCTTCTTGTTGCAGGAACCAAGATCCAGGAGAGAAGACCAAGCGAAGGAAGAAGAAAGGTGTTACCCCCAAGAGTTGTAGCATTTCTAACAGCCCACAAAAAAAAAGAACTATTGTGACTTATTGTCCATGGCACTATGACTGGTATTTCAAGCATTTATTACCTTTTCTTTTGACCATCTTTTTACCATCTTGTTGCAGGAACCAAGATCCAGGAGAGAAGACGAAGCGAAGAAAGAAGCGAAGCAAGTGGCGAAGCATCTCCCACAGCCCCAGTCGAAAGATGCAGAAGAACTCTTTATCCTAAGTATTTTATATAGCTCATTCCTTGACAATGATTTTCCCTTCTTGTTGCAGGAACCAAGATCCAGGAGAGAAGACCAAGCGAAGAAAGAAAAAAGGGGGCGCCCTCAAGAGGCGAAGCATCTCCCACAGCCCCAGCCGGAAGACGCAGAGGAACGCCATCATCCGTGGTGCTATGGCGGGCAAGCAGAGCGATCCTGACAGCGAGACGGAGCGGTTCCTGCAGCGCAGGATGGACAGGACTCGGCAACGCTCTCTGACCACCAGCCTGTCTGACCCTATGCCAAGTAATTAAATAGTTAATGTACAAGTTCAAGTTCATTGTATTGTCCAAATATTGAAATTTGTTTGGTTACATGCAATTTGACATGGGAAACACAAAGAACAGATATATGCAAATCATCAACTATGCAGATCAATACCTAAATAATATGCAAAATTTTATATTATGCATGACTTTAAGTAACTGCTTGAACATGTGTGAGACTATGAGCATGAGTTATCTTTTAGTAATAAAGATAATAATAATCATAATTATAATCATAATCATAATCATAATCATAATTATAATTATAATCATAATCATAATTATAATCATAATTATAATTTTAATTTTAATTATACTAATTATAATAAATAATAATGATAATGGCAGCTTCCTTCTTAGTGCACGTTCCATCTTTCGGTGATCGCGGTGCATCAATATTATTACCCTGGTCATCGGATACATACTGTAATCAATCCAGCACACAAAGTGCACCTTGTGGGCGCACACAGTGCTAAGGAACCATGTTCAATCCTTCTGGGTATCCATTTATACACCTCGGTCAAGAGCAGCTAATGAGTATACATTTGGAAAAGCGAGATGGACAAACTCTGATTTTGAATTCTGGACCTTGACGAATCTTGCCAATTTGTATAAAGCCAGTCAAATTTTAACTCCTTATTTTGTTATATTTTGTTCTGTTTATTGTCAACCAGGTGATGTCAACCAGAGACCAGCACAAAGCAGTAATCTTGCCCCTGCCAGCAACAGAAGAGCCATGACACCAAAAAGGTAAACAAAAATAACATTTTGTTCTTGACTAAGTTTTGTTGCACATTGCGTTTTGTGAACTAATTTTTAACGGTAAATTTTGTTTTGCTACAAATTAAATGTTCCATAGACCAAAGGCAGATAGGCCTATGTGCATCATTTTTGTTGTACCGTACTGACCGGCGTAATCGCCGCAGCCGCGTAAACGCCGCATGCCGACTTTGAGCAACATAATTTTAAAAATAAATAAAAACAGGTGCAAAAACGGCCAGAGAAACAAGCAGAATAATGGCCAGAAAAGATCATGGGAGATGCCCGAAACGGTACAATTCTCCAGTGATCACGCAATGAAAAGTTCTTTGTAAGCAATCAGTGATATAACAAAGATGCTCGGAAGCGCAACTCAACAAAAAGCCCCCAAAATGCCACCGATAATCCCATCGAAAGTCCATGCATGCACTGTAACATGCATGCAACCAATAACACACTGCCAAAGGCCGGCTTGCATGCATTTTACCGACTAATAAAAGTCAAATTTTGACTATCGCCGCGTATTCGCCGCATCCCGACTTTGCGTTTTATTTTAAAGGAAAAAGTATGCGGCGATTACGCCGGTCAGTACGGTACTCACATTTAACCTGTTCAGTTTCATCTAATCTGTATGGTCATTATAAGTTGTAATACATATGGTAATGTAATTGCCTTATTATACATACCTGAATACTCATTTTGCATGTTCTGTGATTAAAACAAAAGCAATACTGTCTTCTATGAAGTGAACTTATCATTCATTTTGATGTCCGTCCTTAACAAAAAAGTTGTTCAGTTTAATTTTTGCTGTGTGATTCACCCTCTTTTCCCACCTACATTTGACTCTCCATACATACATACACTGACTGTTTTCCATTATGTCTCGTTAATGAGTGTAGGTAATTAACTATGAAGCATCTTAACCCAAAAACTTGAGGGTGGGTGGCTGATTAGACCCAACCAAATTTAGAAACAATTATTTTACGTCGACGCAAACGAGTAGAGCCTCATATAGCCATGGAATAGCCACGTCGATACATTGCTACATCGGCAACTGAAATAAAAGCCACGTTGTTCAACCGAGCTGATTTTAATTTGCAGACAGAGCCGACTTGACCCGATCCGACTGGTTTTCAGTAATGTTAGAGTCAGTTTCGCTCAGTCGGAGCCGATCCAACATGTTGAATCGGCCTCAAATGACCTCCGACTGGCACTTGACTGGAAAAACCGGAGTCCTAAGGCAGCGCATACTGAGATAATCAGGCTGAAAATCAGTCGGATCGGGTCGAGTCGGCTCTGTCTGCGCCGGGCTTTAGATGTAGTAATCGCCACAGAATAGCCAAGGAATAGCCCTGCATTCCACAAAACTGGCATGGCTTTAATACGGTCTCTAATACTGTCTCTATTGATGTTTCAATCACTCTCCTAATCACCTTAATCTCTGTGTGCCGTTCTAGTAACATTTTTTCCCTTCCCTTTGTGTTCTTCTTTCATTCACTTCTCACCTCTCACCCACTTGACTAACTGTGATATGTTGACCCTACGTGTGCCGTAATCAATGTGACGATGCCGTCTGTGATTGCAGTATTGAAACCATGAAACGTCTGCTCATCATTGCACACCCGCAGTCTGCCGGTATGTCTATAGAGTGGTGAAGTGTGACATCATCACAAATCTATTTTTATTATTTCAAAAAATTTGAACTTCATTTTCCAAAAGAGCATACAAAATAATGTCCAAATACTGAAAATCAATTTAATATGTTAAGTATTTGCCGAGATATGCCCATCCAAATGAATTTTTATTTCAATAGGAAATCAGTGTTATAGTGCTCTGGTTCATAAAGTTATAAGCCAGAGCAATATAACACTGATTGCTCTTTCGGAAAATTAAGTTCAAATTGATAAATTCTAAAAATAGATTTGTATGACGTCATAGCTTCTGTACTCTATGTATTTGACCAAGTGGTGTCACTTCTCATTGTGGGAGTGAACAACAACAAAAAAGGGCGGGAGGGCAAATTCACCCCCGAAATGCCAAAAAGAGCCACCGAAAATGAGTTAAGTGTTTTTTTTTCATGCAGGCAAGCTTGAAAAGTAGCCTCCAAAAAATATATTGAAATTTTGTCCCTGAGCCATGCATATGCATGATCGTTCACATATTTGCACGATAGTAGGTCATTTTCGCATGTCATTTTCGTTTAATTTTCATTTTGGTCATTTTCTTTAATAGCGAACATTAGATGTTTTGGGAAATTAGAAAATAGGGTATATTTTCACATGTTGTTAATAGCGAACATTAAATGTTCTTGGAAATTAGAAAATGGAGTATATTTTCATGAAGATGCTTTGCAAAATGTGAAAAAAAGGGATACGCTCCCCAAAATGGGGATTTTTGTTTTACTTTGAGAACACGTGGTACCCCTCTGAATTTGAAGTGACACCACCAGGGATTTTTTTTTTTATTCTATCATTTAATTATAGGTTTTTAATTCCTGTCAGTCATCCATCATTCTTGTTTTAATATTTTGTTAATTTTGTTGAGTTATTCATTTTCACTGAATTAGTTTGATGAGTTTGATGTCCAAAATTTTAGTTTTCTTGTTGTCTGACTCATTGCATTTTCCCCCCTCATAAAAGCAGTTTTACGTTTAAATCTCTTGGTTTACATACAAAAGTTTAACTTGCATTCATTCATAGACATGATTTACCATGATTCTAAATCTTCATCAAACTATCCATTTGCATCTTGTATACAAACAAAAACATAATATGTAAATATATTTTTATCTAACCATTTAATGGTGTTGATGGACAAGTTTGACTTTAATAATTTAACAACTTTAAGTCTTTACCTTGTCAATCAATTTTATTTTGGTTAGGAGTGAATCAAGTTAGAAATGTATTCTAACTTTGTAACTTTTTTGTTGGTTTCCTACACCACCCCCTTGTTCTGCAGCTAATCATTTACCATCATAATTCATGTTTATGTGTACCGTAAATCTCCATGTATAAGACGCACTTTTTTTCCGTCGGAAAAATTTCAAAGTGGGGGGGTACACAGGTACAGCAAAAAAAAAATATATATATACAGGGTGGCCCAAAAAAAACGGAACGGGGCACTTCCCAAAATAAAGTAGCACATGTATTATGTCCATCGGATAGAGTGTCTTTTCAAATGAACAACGATACCAAGAACAGTCAATTTGGTCGTGTAGTTTTTGTTTTAGGGCCCTGTGAGTGACACCATGTCAGGTTCTCTTATTTGTCAATTTGTATTGAGCCAGCGCTTGATGAATTGCACGAACTGCCGTTCATATCGTTGAGCATCGCGCACTATTGTTAGTGTGCACTCAGTCGTGTGCCGAGAGAATGGGCCTGGTCGCTGAATGGTATTACGGGCAAGGAGTGCGGTTAAACTGGCATTGACTAGGTCGAAATCGACATAAATCGGAACCTGACATGGTCTCACTCACTGCGTCCTTAAACAAAAACGACCTGACCAAAATTACTGTTCTTGGTATCGTTTTTCATTGGAAAGGACACCCTATCCGATGAACATAAACATTGTGGTATTATATTTTGGGAAGTGCCCCGTTCCGTTTTTTTTGGGCCACCCTGTATATATATTTTTATTTTTTTTTGGGACACCCTGTAGTCATGTTGAATGTGTATAACACATGGTTTAGGGTGTGACAAGTGCTTGATGTTTGTTGCAGCATTCAGCAAAATATACCTTTTTCTCACACACAAAATATTGGTTACAGTTGTAAAAATTGCAAGTTTATTGAGCAGTAATACTGCTACTAAAGAATATTCATACATTTGTGAGCAGCAGTACTAATTAGATATGCAATTTTCTAACCAGTGTTTATAAGTTTTGCTCATAATTAAAAATAGTTGTTCGTAACTTTAGAAAATTGCATTATATTTAGTGAGTATTGGTGCTCATGAATATTCATGAATATGAATATGAATATTTATGAGCACCAGTGTTACTGCTCAATAAATGTGCAATTTGTGTACTAACCACTATTTTTATGTGAGAAAATGATGTTGATGAATGCTAAATTCAACATTAAGCTATTGTCTTGCCCTAGACCAGTGGTATAAGCATTCCAACAGCACTTCAGGGTCTTAACAACAAAATACAGGGTGTCCAAAAATCGGTATGGATTGCTTTGGTAGTCTTTATGGACGGCTTTGATTGTAATATTTGGACTTCTTACTTAATGACATTATGGTGGAATTATTTTTCTTTCATTCAGGAGCAAATCGATTAGCAACATCCAAGAACCTGCCCTCAATAGAACCAGAGTAGGCTACCCCATCAGGAAATCCAATTCGTTTGCAGGGGTAAGTTTGTCCCATATGTGAACTTACACCACAAAATGACCAATAAGTTCACATGACATTTAAGTAGAAGTCATTACTTTTAATATGGTATATAATTTGTTATATTCGAACTAAGCAAACCCTCTCAAAATGAGCGCCAAAGATTCGGAACATGGATGAAGCAGTGATCGGCATCCATTCAAGCGCTGTAATCTGATATTTTTTTATTCAATGATAAAATCATATTTAAACATGATTTCTGATGCTCAAATTTTCATAGAAGGTAGATTAAAATACCCTCATCCAGGAAATATCAAAATCCTGAATCTTTTAAAATAAATTTTAAAGAATTCTAAACAAATTTGACTATTTCAGCTAATAACAGAGAAACTATTAAGGTCACATATCATCACGTAGCCATAGGGAGAAGGAGGGGGGGGGGGGGGGGGGGGAGTCAAGAGCCATTTATGCATGTATGTTTATCAATTTCAATCATATATTAATAACTGTATGTGTTATCTTTTTTTGTTTCACAGAGAGACTCCAGTGTATCGTACAAGGTGGTGGAGCTGGACAGCCTCAATAAGAGCCGGCCGCAGAAATCCCTGCCCGTCAAGAAAATAGGATTCTGGGTCAACATCTAGCAGAGCTGCCAAGTCTCCCTGAATTTGCTGGAGACACCCTGAAAATAGACAAAGATTACTGCATCGGATTTTATCCCATCAGCCAATCTCCCTGATTATTGAAAGAATATTGTCATTAGGTTGTATGCATTTGATGCCAGATGACTCTGTGATTTCTGATGAAGTTTCACTAAATCTTCCGGATTGGTGAGTTTTTAAATGTTGGTAGCTCAACCAAACAAAGTTAAATGGAACGCTTTAAGTTTTTTTATGAAACGGAGCTCTGATTTTTGTGTTCACTGCTTAATTAAGTATTCCTTTTTTTAACTCAGAAAAAAAGTTGTAGGGAGTAACCAACCAAAGAACTTGATGTTTTTCTTGCCTTTTGCTTTCTTGTATATTTTGAGACTAGTACTATCATATTATTGTAAGTAAACTATTTTCTCCTTTATTCCTTTTAAACATATGGATTGTATTACTCAGTAGATTTGCGGTAGCACCATATAAGAAGGGAGGGAGAGTATAAGCCAGTAAATTGGACTGTTGGTATTCTTTTTTGGGTAGTCCTTGAAAGGACTGTTTATATTCTTTCTTGGGTAGTCCTGGAAAGGACTGTTGGTATTCTTTCTTGGGTAGTCCTAGAAATGACTGTTGGTATTCTTTCTTGGGTAGTCCTGGAAAGGACTGTTGGTATTCTTTCTTGGGTAGTCCCGGAAAGGACTGTTGGTATTCTTTCTTGGGTAGTCCTGGCAAGGACTGTTGGTATTCTTTCTTGGGTAGTCCTGGAAAGGACTGTTGGTATTCTTTTTTTGGGTAGTCATGGAAAGGACTGTTGGTATTCTTTCTTGGGTAGTCCTGGAAAGGACTGTTGGTATTCTTTTTTGGGGTAGTCTTGGAAAGGACTGTTGCTATTCTTTCTTGGGTAGTCCTGGAAAGGACTGTTGGTATTCTTTCTTGGGTAGTCCTGGAAAGGACTGTTGGTATTCTTTTTTTGGGTAGTCCTGGAAAGGACTGTTGCTATTCTTTCTTGGGTAGTCCTGGAAAGGACTGTTGGTATTCTTTCATGGGTTTGTTTGGAAGTACAGCGCAGGTTTATTGTAAGGAAGGAGTGGGGTGGTAAGAGGGATTGTATTGTAAGGCAATATCATTGCCTAGTGTGTGCTTTGTTTTGTAATATTTAAAAAATATATATATATATATTATTACCAGGAGGTATTAGCGGAATATGGATTTAAAGAGAGCATTATGAATCCAATTAAGCAGCTATGTCAGGACTCTGTCAGTGTTTTGCGTTACAATTAATACTGTAAAATACCTCAGTTTTGCCCGGTACATTTGACAATAATGTCTAAAGCTCAAAAATGCTGAATGCTATTATTTTATTCATCACTATAATCTACATATTTATTTATTTGTTGCTATAAGCTAAAAACTGCAGTTTTGGTCAGAGTACATATTTCTTATTCCTTTGAGGCATTCATATTATACTTTCAAATAGGGTGCAAATTAACAGGCTTTTGGAAATGGTTAGGCTAATACCGAGGTATGTGTACGTATAGAAATGACCGTTGCCCGAAGCGATAGCTGAGGGTAATGGTTATTTCTTGTCATACTTGTCATGCTCAGTATAATTTGTTACTACAGGGAAACCCCGTTATAACGAGCTCGCTTATAACGAGGTACCGTTTTTAACGAGGAGAATTCTTTGGTCCTGATTCATACGTTCATTTAGATGTTTGTTATTAATTCGGCCGTTTATAACGAGGTACCGCTTGTAACGACGTAAATTTGATAGTCCCGACTACCTCGTTATAACGGGGTTTCCCTGTACAGGGAAACCCCGTTATAACGAGGTAGTCGGGACTATCGATTTTACCTCGTTATAAGCGGTACCTCGTTATAAACGGCAGAATCGATAACACACATTTACAATCGGGACCAAAGGATTCTCCTCGCTTTAAACGGTACCTCGTTATAAGCGAGCTCGTTATAACGGGGTTTCCCTGTATCAAACATTATCACTAGACCTTGTTTGTTAGTCATTTTTAAAATAAGTCAAAGTGAACAGAGAATGTTGTATTTATATTTGAGTGATATATTTGTTTAAAATTTCCCTTGAGGCTTTCACAATGTTCTTTCAAATAATTGTATTAACACGCCAACCTTCAAATATCAATTTAAGGTATTCTATACTTTTGTTTTTTATTTATTTCCAACTGACAGTCTTTTTAATAATGTTTAGTTAACAAAAAAAGTTTCCTTTTTAATTGGATATTTATTGTGTGATGCTTCTAAGAGTGGGCAAAAGATTAGTGGGTCAGTGTTGTATATGAACTACCATTTAATTTGTATCAAATAATTTTAAAAAATGTTTTATTGTAAATAATTACCTGTAATTGATTTTGTTGTACATGTAGATATAAAGTGTATGCAATGTATAGATTTTGAATGTGTACATAATTCATAACATTTATTTATTGACAATCATAAGTTTCCGAAAAACGAATGTTATGATATGACATGTATAAATATTGTAACAAAACAAATTGAGAAAAAAAGAAGAAGAGTAGAAGCACACTTCGAAAGTATTTATATTTTCCCAAAGACTTTATAAAGTCCGTCCAAGAAGCGCTTGCCAAAATGATTAGATTAGAATGTCATGCCACTTTACTTTTGATGGGGTGGGTGGAGGATGTAGTGCACAGCAAACTTTACACGAGTAATTATGCTCACAGGCAAAATATTTGGTATTTTGGGGCTAGTCATCTGTTGCCCAAATTAGTTGGTCATGCTTCTGTATCATTTTACTTTATATGGGGCTTTCTTGGCTGTAATTCACAAAGGAGGTTTATTTAAACCATGGTTTAACACTTTGATTGCGAGGGATTTGTACAGCTCTATGGCATTTGTGTGTATTATGTGACACTCAAGTAGTTGAACATTGGTTTAAATTTATGGGGCACCATTTGTTAACTACTTAAATACTTTTCAAATATTGAAGTGACAAATTGCTATTGAAGACACCAGATAAATGTTTTTAGTTTATGTTTATGTTTTTAGATGGTAAATTTTACTCTGTGCTGTTGGTTAGCAAGCAATGACCCAGTCAGTCATTAGAATTAAGCATATATATGATTTCCACTTTTTACTGGTCTACAAGCGGCACTTCATAGTATTAAACCATGGTATAAACCTTGGCTTACATACCTCCTTTGTGAATTCCAGCCTTTGGGTCTTACAGCTAGAACTCCATAAAATTACCAATTTCCACTGCTTGGTACTAAGAGGTTTTGAAGTTAGATTGTATTTGATGTATTCTGTAGAAGTCTTTCATTTAGCAAAATATTTATGATAAATTTTCTATGAAACTATTTATTGTAGTTATGTAATGTAGTTACATGTTTCAAAGTGTACTATTTCTTGTTTAATTTCAACTCTAAGCATTCCATATATTTTGTTATGGGAGTATGCAAGTAAAATCATCAATTTTTGTTGTGATATGCGATGGTGCGGTCGATGGTATATACAATGTATATATTTATGTCAATTATTATTGCACATGTCTGAGATATATTCTTAAAAAAGGCAATAATATGCAGTTGAATATAAGTATTTTAAATAGCCCTGTAGTATCTCAAAACTAAGTTGAACTTAGCGCTTAGTTGGACTTAGAAATTATGGTAAGCCATTCATGTCTTTGTAAAATCTTTGAAACAGTTCTTTTAAAGGGCATACAATTTTGATAAAAATCATTAATATTTTCTATTATCGAGGAGACTTCAATCTTTTAATGTAAATTTTTGTTGAAAGACTAAAAACATTTCCAATTTTGTTACTTTTGAATATGTTTTATTCCAAGGCTACAGATAGCCTACCTTATATAATGTTAAGTTCCACTTTAAATAGAACCTTTGTGAAACACCCCCCTGGAATGTTTTGTGTAGTTTCGACAAAAACTGACCTAGATGATACGCAGTGGAGCCTCATTATAAAGAGCTCTAATACAACAAAACCCTCTTTATTTATCTAGGTAATGTTTCTGGTCCAATCTCTTAATAACTTTGTATTTTAGTTTGTTAAAAAGATATCTAATATAATACCATGATAGGTTTGATTTTGTATAGCTCCTAATTTGATACAATATCATAACTGAGCACTGTACACTGTTATAACCGGTCATAGGGTACGATGCCAGGCCGCACAAATTTTGTGCACAATCTCTACTCTTTAGGGAGCATTCCTTCCAAGATAGCAAGGTAATCTTCATGGTCCACGCGCCTTGTTATAATGAGGGTCCACTGTACGTACATGTACAATTGATTTATGCTTCTACATGTACCTCTTATCTGGGTAAAACACAAACAGAAGAGTATTTAGACTTGGACCAAAAAAATTACTGTGATATATTGGGTTGCCCGTGGCTGGAATGCTCCCCAGGGTGTGGAAAACGTGCACTTTGTGTGCTGGATTGATTGCAGAATGTATCCGATGACCGGGGGTAATAATATAATTGTAAAGCGCTTTGAGATGATTATCAATCGTGATAGGCGCTATATAAATCAAGAATATTATTATTATTATTATTATTGGAGTTCTTTATAACAAGGTTTTATCATCTATGGGGGTGAAAATATAGGTTTTTTTTTCTAAACCCGTCGACAGCATAGTGGGATTCTAGGTATATGAACATGTTCAGAGAGTTTGTGATGGTTGTTGCAGTGCCGTGAATTAAATGGAAATGTGCTATCTGTAAACAAAAAAGTTGTTCATTCATTTCTTTGTGGTTTCTTGTCTTCTTAACTGGTATAACCAAATTGCAATTCGTAGTCACAAACCTTTTAGAAAAGAAAGTTTTGTTCATTAAAAGGAACTAGTATATACAGTGGAGCCTCTTTATAACGAGCTCCATTATAACGAGGTACCTGATAACGAGGTTTCACTGTAATAAATAAATTTAGCGCTTATTAAGAAACTTTTCAACTGGTATAGCCAAATCTCAATTCTAAATTGTAAGTGGCAGACCTGTTGGGAAAGAGATTGATTATCATTACCGCAATTGAAAAGAGGAAGTTAATGAGAACATGTAAAAGATTCAATGGACCCAACATACTTGTTATAACTGTAATAAGTAAATTTAGCGCTTATTAAGAAACTTTTTAACTGGTATAGTTAATAAGAACATGTACAAGAAATTAAACTCTTTGACTCCTCATATCGCATCACACAAAGTAACAATATTCACTTTTCAATATTTATTGCTGTCTTGGACAAAGCACAATGTATAATCATGAAAATATCATACAAAAAAACAACAAAGTCTTCAACATACATGTAATAAGAAAACAAATCTGAATAAACAACCGATTTACATATTTCATAATCAAATCATAGACATACATAAAGCCTCTCCTGATATAAATATATATCGATCCATACCACTATCCTCTTATAAATCAGTTTGAATTTTAAGCCGATATGTAATCTCTTAGCTCTACTATAAGATGAACAAGAAAATATTTATCTGACTTCTTGCAATTCACAATGGAGGTTTATGTTAACCATGGTTTAAAACTTGTGAGCACAATTTGTAAACTGATGGAGAAATAATTCACACTATTTGCCTTTTTTACAATGTTGAAACTACTCATCTGCTATTAAAAGATACCAAATAAAGGTCTCTGTTTCCAGAGGATACAATTGTACTTGGTGCTGCTGGTTATGAAGCACCAACTGCCATATCATTTGTGTAGCAATTAGAAAATGTGATATCTATAAACCATGGTTTACATAAACATCCTTAGTTTGTAAATGCATGCCATAGCCCCCTGGTATGAATTTTAAAAGTCTGTAAAAAAAAAAAAACTAGATGGATCTTCGACTGCGCGCAGTCGAAAATTATGCCTCCGCTATCACGCAATTTCAATATCAAGCCCAAATTAATGTGCACTGAATTAATTTTTGTTTATTTTTCATATATTTTGAGTCCTGTGACCTTGACCATATGACCCCAAACTTTGATGGCTACATTGGCTCCCTAAGAAACATTCAGGTACCAAGTTTGATTGAAATCTGACATTCAGTGATTGAAATGTTGCCATTACAAGCCATTTGTGCATATATTGAGTCCTGTGACCTTGACCTTTGACCTCATGACCCCCAAAATATAATCTGATCATTGCTACCCCGATGTGTACACTCATACCAAGTTTGAAATTGATCCGTCAACCGGTTCTTGAGATATCACGAGAACGAGGCATTTTTGCACATATATTGAGTCCTGTGACCTTGACCTTTGACCTCATGAACCCAAAATCTAACCAGATCATTGTCACCCCAATATGTACATTCAAGCCAAGTTTGAAGTTGATCCGTCAACCGGTTCTTGAGATATCGCGAGAATGAGGCATTTTTGCATATATATTGAGTACTGTGACCTTGACCTTTGACCTCATGACCCCTAAAATCTAATCAGATCATTGTCACCCCAATATGTACCCTCATACCAAGTTTGAAATTGATCAGTCAACCAGTTCTTGAGATATCGCGAGAACGAAAACGGGACGTACGTACGGACGTACGTACGGACGGACGGACGGACGGACGGACGGACGTACGTACGGACGGACGGACAACCCGAAAACATAATGCCTCCGGCCACTTCGTTGGCGGAGGCATAAAAACCCATCTGATTCATCTGCAGACATATTAGTCACAAAACTAGTTATATTCCTGCTTAAATAATTTGAAAAATTAATTGTGAATTTGAATATTAATTCTGAAATCAATAAATATCATGTTTACCATTTAAAAATACATTAATTACCAGCCTTTGATAGAAAATTCTAATCCTGATTAGTTGAAAATTAATTCTGAAATCAATAAATTAATAAAAATAGCATCATTAGAACAACATCCTGTTAAGCCTTTGAGAAAGACATTTACAAGTCTTTAAATAGAAAATTCTAAACCTGAACAGCATACATGTACATTCTTTATAAAGAGGCCAACATCATGGTACACATGTAGAAGCTGAAATGAACATAACCATACAAGCATACTAATTTTTGTTACCATAAATATTTCATGGTAAAAATATATTATAAAAGATATTATATTTTCGGCACAGTCTGCCAAAATATCAAGACTCTTTCTCAACTAGCATTTTCACAACAGTAAACTAAGAGGAAAAAAAAATATTCTCACAATCTCTTCTCCTTTCAGTAGTTCTTTTCAGAAGCTAATATTTTTAATAATAATAAGACTCCATTTTTAAATAGCACTTTATCACCCAAATCTTGAAGCGCTCGAAGCATTATTACCTTGGCTTTTATAGCCGAGCTGCCATGATGGGGCACTCAAGCATTTCAAGGAATAAATTCCTGCCCAGTACCCATTTACTACACCTGGGTTAGGAGCAGCAAATGTGGATAAAGTGTCTTTATTAAAGGCGTCCACCAGGCAAAGAACAACACATAATTATATGTTTTGGTACTGTTTTGTGATATCAAATAGATACCCAACATTTTGCAAAGGGTTGTATAATTCATAAACAAAGCAACTAATTTCCACTACTTATGGAACCACTACTATTTCCTGGTTCCATACGGGCCAACCATTTGCGAGTGCGCCAATGCTATTCACGCGTACGTTTGTAGACAATACATTGTAGATTCCCGGGCGATTCGTTCGCTCTGCACACATTAGTCTTCGCAATTCAGACCGTATGAACGCATGCTTGAGAATGGTGATGCGTTTTCCAATTATATTTTTTTTTTCTGGAAACATATTTTTGTGAACTTGTTGATGGAATGGAATACTAAAGATGTTACCTTTCTTTAATAAGAATATTATTTTTGGGTGGTGGTACCCTTTAAGAGGGACACACATGCTGCAGTTGGGCATGGAACCCCACGACCTTCGTAATGAAAGACGAAGGCCCCAAACCAATATACCATGACGCTCTTTTGTGAAAGAATCCCCTTTTCCTCATCCATCCACTCCTCTTCTCTCTCTTTCAAGGGTTCTTTTTAGAAAGTCTACTACTTGGTGCTAACAGAAACATAACCATGTAAAAACTGCTATTTTCATATTTTCACACTGATTTCTTCAAACACTTCACTTCTTAATGATGAATGGTTTATAATATTTGAACTTTTCAGTGCTGTAGTCGAGTCCAGACTCGATAATGCTTTTGATGATCTCGTGACTCAGACCATGCTATTTAGTTGGGGACTCTTGACTCGGGACTTACAGCCCTGGAACTTTTTATTTTAAATCATAGATGTCTTGTGAAAATAAATAAATTTAATACTGTACACCTATTAGTCTTATCAAATGTACATGTCATTCCCATACATGTATAACTCTCGCACTTTCAAATCTTGAATATATCCGAATCTTAAGTCAAAGATATACACTTTATGTACAAAGTCTTCACACACATTTATATGTTGTATCACTTTGGAATAAAGAAGAAAACATGGTGAGTAAAAAAGAAAAACAGTAAAAATCAGCAAACACAGACAATGCTATTTTCCCCCCAAATAAATCTGTCCATCGACATATACAATGCATTTCTGCATCTTGGTATAAATCAGTACAGCTACTAATAGCTATTAATAGCTCTATCTGAAATTAGGCTATATTCTGATGCAAATCCATGCATTCTCATGTTCTGCATAACATAACAATAAATAATATTTTACAATGATACCATGTCAATGCAGCCATGACCCTCGTGATACACAAATTGCATAAATACATGTACACTGACTGTTGAGTAAAGCTTAAACTGAAACCTCAGTACAAAATTACCTGAATTATTTACTAGTCATTCAAATGTAACTTCTGGTGCGTAAACGGCTGTTCTCTAAAATACAAGGGTTGTGAAATTCCTGGAATTATACCTCGAAGACCGGGAGGCTTATAGCCGTATATTCCAGCAATTCATGTCTAAAATGAGTTGTTCCTCGACAGACAGGACTATCTATCTTCCCTCGATATCAAATTTTTAAAAAATAGTTTGTGACCTGAAATAAAACAACTTTTTAGTTGGAGTTACACCCCAAATTAAAAGAAAAAATACTGACAAAACACATACTGAAGTAATTGCATGTATAAAATAATTTTTATAATGCTCTAAAATTAGACATAACAATAATGATGATGATGATGATTATGATAATCAATAGCACTTGTACGATGCCAATTATTTCAAACATTCAAAGGCGCCCACTCAACCAAGTGTGAGTGGACTACTACACATTTCCTTGAGAAGAGAGATATTGAAAATTCTAAATATTTTATAAGTTAGGATTGTCAAAAGAATAACCCAACAGGTATTAAAGGGACTTAGTAACTTTGTCCAAATCCTCAAAATAAAATTCTAATTCTACCGGTTCCCTTTATATACCTTGTTGTATTCGTATTAACAATAAAATCACGGGACAGGTTTCGGTTTTTCAAATTTCCCTTTCGTTACAAAGATATGTATGATTGAAGTATTCAGATAAGAAAAACTCCGGGCGAGTTTTTCTTCTGTGTACAAAGTGAGTGCAGTGAGTTACTGAATATCACTTTGCATTTTCGCTCATTACTTGGCCATACAATGTCCATTTGACTTGAAATTTTCACACAATACCCTGTGGACATATGAGATAACAACAATATGCATTGCATCAACCATTCATCACTTTTTGCACATGTCAACAAAGTTACTAGATCCCTTTAAATCATTGAAATGTATAGGCCCACTGGCCCCGGGCCATTACAAATTAGCTTTGGGCCACCAAATCTCATTAATCCTAAATTCTACTGGCCCAATCGGGCAAGCAAATTTAACAGAATTTGTTGTTTTCCTTTGTTTGGGGCCACCAGATTTAGGTTTCGGGCAATTCAAAGTTGAAGAAATCTTGTTATTACATGCCGGACTGGGCCACAAGGCAAAAGGGTTCATTTCTAGCATTGGCTTTATACATGTACATCACACAGTATCAAAGCCTTTGTCTAGAATTACAATGAGCAGGTTATATATTTAGCCCTGGGCTAAATCGCATCATTTAACATCATCCATGGGTAAATTTTAGCCCTCTGTTTTATGGAAGGCTTTCGTATAAGATAATTTGTGTCACATGCTGTGGTTTTAGCATACATGCAGGTTGTGTATGTGTTTGTGTATGCTGAGTGCGCATTAACATGCAGCACTCCATAAAAAACCTGGTTTAAATTTAGCCTGGGCAAATTTTGACCCGCTCATTGAATGAGAATTCCAGCCTAAGTCTTTTTACACCATATTTGTGATTGTGTCATTGGTCCCCCTTATTTAAATACTTGCAAGGAATACAATATAAATTGTGAGGGTGAGCTTGCGTGATAGCAACATCTAGCAAAATTAATGACTCTTTCAATGAAAAACAATAATATTGAAAAAATTTAAGAAAAGTAAAAATATGCATTATACAACAAAGGCAAGAAAAGGAGCATTGTAAATAATGTTGTTGGTGTAAAAACGAGGGTTGACTTGAAAAGTAATCATTGACATATAGACATACATGTACAATTAACATTAGGTGTGTATTGCATTACATGTACAGTCAAACCTGTCTTTTAATAGCGGCCACCTGTTTATAGTGTCCAACCTGTCTGTAGCAGCCACCAAAATCATACCCTGCCTGGAATAACAGTATAATGGAACCCGTCTGTAGAGGTCACCTGTCTACAGCGTCCACTTTTCTTGTGTCCCTGTATAGGTGGTCACTATACACAGGTTTGACTGTGTACACGTGTACATGTATATTACTCAACTAAAAGTGTATGTACATGTATTTAGTGATGGTCTTTTAACACAACTCAAACTCAGAAAAAAGTAAAAGTAACAATCTTCACTTCTAAAATAAGATAAAATGAAATATGGTTTAGTTTTTTTTTAAAGATGATCAAGGAACAAAATGTTTCTCTCATATCAAAAGAATAAAACAGTATCTTTACATTTGCTATATTCATCTGATACATTACAAAATACATTGTAATGACTTAAATTAAGACTCCCAATATAATTCAACACAGTCATCTCAGCGATATGAACACAATTTCATCTTAAAAATGCTGTGTTTTCTGCATGTATATCATACAATGCCACCTTGAGATCTATTTTCATGTTGAACAATTTACTGCTCGCATTGAATACATGTAATTTGGCCTCAAGATTAACACTTTAATCTTTAATCTAGACCGACTATTAAGAAGATGACCCAAAATCATAAAATGATACGTATAACATGTCCATTTTTTTACTTACACATACCTTTTTTTCTATAAAAAAAAATCTTTGTATCAAAACTCCGACTTAGGCTCTGTTCCAAGAATATAAAATCACTTCTTATTGTTCCTTCTCCAAACTGTTCCATATTTTTTTTTCTCAAATGCATGCATATTTTTCTACAAATTGAATAAAAAAATGTTTTTCGTTATCTTTTTTCTTTCTACAATTTTCGCTACTCTAAAGTTGCGGGGGTCTACACAAAATTACTACAAATTTAGTTCATGGTTTTCATAGAAAATGATGGGACAATTTACACAAGGAAATCCAAAGATAACTAGAAAAAAGTATCAAGTTATTTCAAGCCTCAACAATTTTTTATACTACGTGTTACAAAAAACTTGTTATGTTTTTAATCCGTAATAACTCAGTTGCATATGAATGGAATCAGGTCGAAATTCCAGAACTTGTAAAGGAACAATTGTCAAATTCATCTGTCAAAGTTTGGTTAGATACTACTGGCTCGTGACAGAGAAATAGACATGACTGTCCGTGGTCACCTTTTGTGTCGGTGCCCTCATTGACCAAGTCTTTTGTAAGGGATGAATCCCAACCAAATTGTTGTTTACTCCTTGAAATTGAATGCAGCAATGAATGGGATATATTGCTTTATTAAGGGTGCATTGGGAAGAAGGTCTCAGATTCAAACCCACTTTCACCATGTTCACAACAGAGCAGAAAGTCTTCATGGTTGTTGCTTTCTTCAGCCATCAGGAGAGCTTGATTCTCACCCAATGGGCTTATCGAGCATCTATTGGCGTTGTGGTTTCCACTATGAGTGTTAGGCGGATAAAATTTGAAAGTGGCCGATTCTAAAGGTAAGGTTTTTTTTAATTGACAATAGCCACCCTTTCTCTGGTTGAAATCTGATAAAACTTGGCACAGGAAATTTGACAGTATCTCTTTACATTGTCTGAAGTTTTAATTTAATTCCATTCATAAGCGACTGAGTTATTACGGATTAAAAACATAACAGGTTTTTTGTAACACCTAGTACCAAGGCACTTCTGTACAACACTCTATCAATGAAATACATTGTTTCATTTTCAATTTTACAGGAACATACAAATATTCAGACTTTGTTTTCTCTTCCCATAAGGATATTTACTCAATTCATTTTATTATCAAGTATTAAACTTTCACATATCTGCCATTGTACTTCAAATGACAGATCCATGGGGATAAAAAAATATTCAAACACCTATGTGCAAATGAACAAGCATTTTTTTTCTTTGTTAAAATAGACTTCAGGTAGAACTCCAGTCATTCAATATGACACGATGGTCGGGGATGGGAGATATAATGAATTGATGAGTTAACAAATCAGCCAATCTCTATTCCTTGTTATTCGCATTTTAAAACTTTAAAAAACAAAAAAAACGTCAAAGTAAAAAAAAAATTGAAAAAAAGAAATTTCACGCTTGAATGGAATACATGTACTCATAAAATCAAGTGTGGCAGTGATGATAGAAAATTTACCATACAAAAGTGTCAATGATCATTGCTCCTCCTCACCAGAACACATAGGTTCAATGGCGGTGAATCCGCGGTGAAGCATCTCCACGCTTGACCATCTTTAAACACATTTACTCCAACATCATGGCAGTCCCACTGATTAAAGGGCAAAGGTTGAAGCATTTACTCACTGAATGCTGTCATTATCTGACGAAAAGTAAGAATTTTCCATGAAGATCCAACAAACGGTGCGCAGTTAACCCATTTCACTCCAACATTATGGCATTCCCAATGGTCAATACATGGTGCACTGAAATCCCACAGGCAAAGGTTTATTATTTAAGCATTATTCATCAAATGCTGTCATCGTCCGACGAAAAAAGGTAAGAATTATCCACGAATATCCAACAAAGGGTGCGCAGTTAACCCCTTTCACTCCCAACATTACGGCAGTCCCTCTGGTTAAGACATGGCCCACTGAAATCCCACAGGCAAAGGGTTTAATGAGCATTATTCATCAAATGCTGTCATCATCTGATGAAAAGTAGAAGCTGTCTATAAAGATCCAATGAACGGTGTACATTTGAACTCCTTTCACTCCAACATTATGGTGTTTACATGGCCCACTGAAATCCCACAGGCAAAGAGTCATTAAAGCATTAATTATTCATCAAATGCTGTCATCGTCCGACGACGAGAGGTCCTCGCTGTCCTCGTCCCCCGCTCCCTCGTTCGCAAACTCCTCGTCCGTGCATTCCTCATCCTCATCCTTGATGACGACATCAGCCTCTTTGTTGCCTTGGTGATTTAAACCCTCGTACTTCCTCTTCCTCGCCAGCCTCTTCTCAATGGTTGCTTGGGTGAGGGGCATCCGGTGGGGCTCGACCAGGGGGTATATGTGCTGGATGGCTGCGTTGATGTTTTCCACGGCGGGTGCTATAAAAACGATGTCAAAGAAGGGAGAGGGTGTAAGTACATGTACATGGTTTAAATAGATAATGCAAGGAAAAGAGTACTCCAAATAATAACAATAATGTATCGCCAGCCTCTTCTCTATGGTTGCTTGGGAAAGGGGCATCCTGTGGGGATGTATGTGCTGGATGGCTGCGTTGATGTTCTCCACGGCTGGTGCTGTAGAGGGTGTTCAAAAGATAACAATAATGAAAAGAGTACTTCAAATAAGAAGAAAAAAATTGTATATTTACTCGTCATTAAAAGAAATCTATATTTAATTCATACTCCCTTTTACTATAGAATACAATGAAAAAATAATAATGTGCAATTTGTACTTTCCTTCTAGCAAATCAATGCAAATATAGAAATAAAAGTTAAAGCATTGCAATTCACTAATCATAAAATATCCAATATTTACCTGTTACTGTTATACTGCCGGTTGAGAATATTTTCAAAGTGGCCCTGGGGGTGTACATCTTGTAGGTAACGGCAGGATGTAACTCTGGTTCGTAACTAACCAGAACAAAAGAAAGAAAAAGAAACACATTATGAATAAAACAAATGCAGGAAAAATATCCGGTTTATCTCAAACTACTAAATTGGAGAATAGTTAGGGTAAGGCAGGCCAAAGCATTTTCTCCAGTTTGCCCATTTATCCATTTTTAAAGAGATGCAAATACAAGAATTCAGAGCAAGGCTGACATTTACAAAAAAAGGTTTATGCAAGCTATGGTTTAAAACTATGGAGCGCCATTTGTAAACCGATAGAGATAGAATGCACACTTTTTACTTCGTAAATATTTGGAACTTATACATTTGCTAAAGAGACTAAATAAATCTCTACATACTTGGAAATCTACAATCATCGAAATGTATATTTTACTATTCTTTCAGTTCTTGTCCAAAGGTCAACCATTCAGAGAAAACATGACAGAAACTAGAAAGGCTTTTCATACCTTGCAGCCTTTGGATGGTGATCTGAGAAGGTCCTGATTCTAATGCCAAATGGCATGGAACACGTTCCCAACACGTTGACAACCTTGTACTGGCTGAACCGAACCTAGATTGGTGGAGAAAAAATGTTTCAATCAATAATTCAAAACAAATTGAACAAAACCAACGCATCCAGATCAAGGGGTACAGAGTTCTTGAAATAGCACAGGCCCCTGACCATTACAAATTAACTTAGCGCAATTAAAATTCATTCATCCTAAATTCCACTGGACCGAATGGGGAACCAAAAATCACAGAATTTGTTCTTTGTTTGGGGAAACTAGAATTTGAAAAAATGTTGTTTTACTTGCTCGACTGGACTACAAGGCAAACACGTTAATTTCTAGCGTAAATCTAAATTATCAATGCTAGAATATTCCTTGTAGCCCAGTTGAACGAGTAAACACTAGAATTGTCAAATTTTAATGGTCCAAAACCAACATCTGGTGGCCCCAAAACAAGGAAAAACATAACAAACTCTGTTGTATTTGGATTCTTATTTGGGCAAGTGGAATTTGGATTCATTAAAATGTTGGTGGCCCCGAAGCTAAGTAATTTTAATTTTTAGTGGCCCCTGTGCTAAATAAATGTTTGATGTCAAAACAAAACTTTCATACAACATAATAAATTGAGGATATTTTGGCATATTATATAACAGAGAATATAAAACCTTTGTTAATCATACGTGAATACTTACATTAAAACCCATCTTTTGCAGCACCCTCGCACATTTCCTTGCAGTCTTCTTGGCTCCAAACTCACTGTAATTAGAGAAAATACAGAATATATCATTACATACTTAGCATTATCACTTCCATATTTTTTCAGCGCTTAAAGAGGATTACAAATAAAGGGTTGTCTTTGGAGTTAGACCACATGTTAACATTCTAAAATATTTATATTAATTATTATGCAACATTCAAGTACCTCAAACAAAAAATTAACACTCATTGTTTGACAACAATCCATGATCAAGCCTTCACACTTCCTTTTTTTTAAATCACAAATTTTCAAATTTAACTAGCCCGAGCAGAAATTTTACTTGCCCCCTAGGTACATGTAGCTCAATCTGCTTGGCAAATTTCTCAATTGTTTCTAGAGAGATATCCATGTTAAGGAATTACATTTCTTTCTTGTAGTTGAACAGAAATGTTAGTTCCTTGATCTTGGGGGCTAGCAAACTAGAACTTTTTTGACATTTTACTTATTTTTACTTGCCCTGGGCAATTGAGCAAGTGGGAGTGTCGAGCCCTGCATGATGTACTATTTGTGACCGGCTATAGCAAAACCCTGCACTTGTCTGTAAAAATCAAAATATAGATTTTTATACCATCAGAAAGGCCTCATCACAAGCTTTAATTTGATGCTTTGTACTTAAAAATTGGCCAATAATTGGCAAAGATATGTTTGTTTCAATTTTACAAACATTTAAAATCTTTTACACACATTATGTGAACTTAAATGCCAATTTCCTCAAAACATGAATTATCGACAAGTGCAGGGTTTTGCTATAGCCGGTCACATTTTGTAAGACACGATCAATATTGTCAATAGTTTTTTCACCCCATAACAACATACCTGTCACTGCCTGTTATTGTGATTTTTCCCGATGACCAGATGGTGGCTGTCGCCGGTGGATTGCGAAACCTCATGTTCACTTTCTATTGGGTTGGAAGCATAATAAATTTGTTTAAACATTATTATTGATTTTTACTTAATCAATAAACACATAAACTCAAATGATATACAATATTTACATTACATGCAACTTGAACTTGACACCTTCCATAACATTAAAAAATTTATACCAAGAAAATTGAAAAAAAGTAGAGCATGTAAAGACAGTGTTGCACCTTTAAAATGAGGAAAATATGGAAAATGCAAATTTATGACCAGATAGATATGTTAAAAAGCAAGCATAATTTTGTACCGAGGTCTACATACTGTTTTATCTAAAGTCACTACTAAAGAACAGTCAAACCTGTGTTTAGCATGACCACCTAATGAAAATGTCAAGAAAATTGGCCACAGTGGACAGGTGACTTCTATAGGCAGTTTCCATAGCAATGCTAAATCTCGGCAGGGGATCATTTTTGGTGGCCACTATAGGCAGGTTGGCTGCTTTAGACAGGCAGCCGCTAAAACAGGTTTGACTGCAGTACATGTACGTATGTATTTAAATAAAGAACTGCAATTTGCAATTTAGATGCCTCACCCCGTATTCTCTCCTGTACTCCACGTTGGCTCCGAACTGTCCGATCTTTCGCAGGTTCAGATGACACCGGACACTGAACGAGTTCACCACGTTGTTGATATAAATGTCCACGCTCGGCCCGTCCCCGTGATCCCCGTCCCCACTCTCCCCTTCCTTCTTGGCACCATTCGTGCCATTGTCACTATCGGTATTGTCAACGATCTTGAGTCTCCCCTCGGGGTTCGCATCCATGATATTCGACGACATGTCCACTGTGGTCTTCGATGCCGCCTCGCCGCTGCGTGCGTGTTGTGCGGGGTGCGTGGAGTCTGCTGACGAGTGACTCGAGTGCCCCTGCTGGACGTTCACGTTTACCCCGAAGCGTTGCGAGGTGGATGCTAGAATTCCTCCTGTAGCAGACATGGCATCATGCTCCGACAATCCTGGTCAATGAACTTAACAACTTGCCCGTATCATGTAGGCTTTTTAAGATTGGAAGCGACTGTTCCTCTGAATCAGAGCTGCCAAATATTATTTTCTCCTTTAGATGATACACAAGCCCATATATGCACTCAGGTCAGTCCTTGTATAAAATCACCAAAAGTTCACACTGTTCTGTTCAGTAGCCTCTGTTTACAGTATTCTACCTGGATGAATTTTTTTTAAAGCAAGATTGGGAAGAGAATAGTCAGTATCAAATGTTCAAATGATTAATCTTTTAACCACTACTCGCAATCATAATTGTTTATCTACACTTACATGTATATTTGTTTCAAGTTGAGTTAGATATTCTGACTCTGAACAGATATATTCAATGTCAGGACCAATAACAAAGTGCTGTTCAAAGGAAATTTGGATTACCAAGGTTGTGTCAACAAGAAATTGAAAGAAATAGATAATCCATCTAATATTGCTGGGACTAATGAAATACCAAGTACTGGGGGTGTTTCACAAAGATGGTAAGTTGAACTTAACACTAAGTTGGACTTAAAAAGTGTGGGAAGCCATTTGTAGCTTCGGAATTAAACATGTATTGAAGAGCCCAAATTATGTAAATATTTGAAACTTTCCACAAAATTTCACATCAATAACTTGAAGTCTCTTTGATATGAACAATTTGTATCAAAATTGCAGGCCTGATTAAAGAACTTGTTCAACAATTTTACAAATAAAGTATAAACTATTTGGTTTTCCATATTTTGCGAGTCCAACTTAGTGTTAAGTTTGGCTTGGGATCTTTGTGAAACACCCCCCTGGTCATTTAACTCCTAACGTGCCAAGCTCGCATTTTTGCGAGTTACAATGCACATAAATGCCATAGAGCATTAAAATCCCTGGCACGTTAAGAGTTAAAGGCTGCATAGATGAATTTGAAATAAATACAGAGGACAGCGAACCCATGATATCAGTGTTTGAACTTGAAGGTAGTTTTGCATGTATTTTATGAATATAATGTAAAGAAAGTGTATTTATCCTGTACAGTTTTCACTTTTCACCCAATTGTTTTGTCTTGAATATCTTAAACTTGAGCATCTGCTGGTTTGCATGTACGCACTAAAGCCTGACTCAAGCGAATCCAGCATTAGTAGGGGGTCAACAGTGTTTGACAGTTTAATTTCAACCAGAATTGGACTTATTGTCTAATATAATGTGAAGGATGAAAGCAGGGACAAATTTAATTTTTTCTTCTCTTTTTTTTTTTTTTTTTTTTTTTTTTTGGGGGGGGGGGGGGGGGGGGGCTACTTTTCTAGCTTGCCTGCACTAAAATAACACTCTAAAAAAAAAAGTGCATTGAACTGATTTTCAATGCAAATTTTTTTGGCATTTGGGGGGTGAATTCGCCCCGAGCCCCTGTGTTTTTCTTTCACTGGATGAAAGGAATAAATTGTGAAAAATTTGTCATATTCATATTCTACTATTGCCCACGACATGCATCAGCATGCATGACAAAAAGAATGGATGCTCTACACAAATTGCATGCTATGTACTGTAGAGCACCGTTCTCTTTGTCATGCATGATCCCGTCGTGGGGACGCTTTTAATAGAGAATGTCAACATTTTATCAGAATTGGACGATAGTGATGCCTATTTGAACATATTAATGTAGAATTGAGTGATCATTTCCAAATTAGCACCAATTGTGTTTTAGGTTTTGTACATAAAACTTCATTAATTTTGACAAAACACTTTTTTCTTTTGTACTGTTTTTTTTTCACAAAAATACAAAAGAATATTGATGGGCCAAATATTTTGACATGTTCAGGCATACATGTGTATAAAATTTGTATTTAGTAAAATCTACATACACACATTCCAATGGCAGCACCATGCAAATGACATCATGATCGCGAATCAATTACTGATTAATAACTTGTGAAGAAAATGCACACAATCCTCAACAAACTACAAACTGTCAATGACAATGTCATAACTTTTTTGTTGCTCGACTGGTTTCACTCAATTTGTGCTCATGATCCCTTTCCTTTGATTCATCTTTAGCAAACAAATTCAAATTCCTAAGGTGGAATTCCCCTTGCTAAATGTACTAAAACTAAAGCTAAAATAGGCACCAGTTCAACTTCAACCTTTTTTCAAAGTCCAACTCCAAGGCCAAGGGCAATTAAGTATTCACACTCACACACACTGACATCGACAGTGACACAGAACAGTCTCAGACATACTCATACTAGATTAGATCATTATTGTACTTTGTACTCGACAAATCTGTGTTTTTCATGGCCTCTTTTACATTTAATTGCGGTTTATCACTGTCTGCAAGTAATCTCACTATCACAGTTAGATCGACAAATCTATCGCTTTCATGGCCTTTTTGACATTATTATTGTTATTTTCACTGTCGGCATTCTAGCGATAGACGCTACCCATACACTCTGCCTGGGGAGGCAAGAACACTGTAAGTCCACAGTAAAATTTACTTACGGAAAATCAGTTGACTTCGAATACAAAACACCAACATTCTCGCACTTTGAGCGACATTTGTAGCCCTATCAATACATTTAGGGGTACTATAATACTTAAACTCACCGATCTCGTGTGTCGCTATACATGTCATTCTATAATTACGGCGATTTGGGAGATTTTACAACGCTTTCCATCACTTTTCCTCGGGTCTTTCGCGGAACCTTTTTTCGAACTGCATGCATCTGTATGCGCATGCGCGAACACTTTTTCAGAAACTTAGGCAGCTAGGTATGGTACAGTGCTGCAAAGCTGCTATACAGAACCTGGCGCTGTACCGTACCTAGCTGCCCAAGAACCTGGCGCTGTACAGTACCTATCTGCCTAAGTTTCTGAAAAAGTGTTCGCGCATACGGATGCATGCATTATGTATGCAGTTCGAAAAAAGGTTCCGCGAAAGACCCGAGGAAAAGTGATGGAAAGCGTTGCAAAATCTCCCAAATCGCCGTAATTATAGAATGACATGTATAGCGCGACACACGAGATCGGCGAGTTAAAGTAGTAGCCCTAAATGTATTGATAGGGCTACAAATGTCTCTCAAAGTGCGAGAATGTTGGTGTTTTGTATTCGAAGTCAACTGATTTTCCTCAATTACCTTTTACTGCGGACTTAAAGTCATACCTGTAAAGTGTCCAAATCCACGAAAATTACTTGGAGCTTCCTCGTTTCTCTTCTACCGTGTTGTTTAGCTTATGGTAAGAGAAGAATAAAATAGGGTTTGATTTTTTCAAATGTCCCTTTAGTATGAAGATAATTATCATTGAAAATCATTATTTCTAAAGCGTTAATCAACTAAATTGAAAAAAAGTACAATGTCTTAGGTGAGAACGTCCGCATGCAGCACGCGTGAGAACATTCCGGAGATTGAACTTTGAGCCGAGCGAGTTCAAATTCCATGAATTATGTACTACGTGTGTAAAAATACACGGGTGCGAATATCTCAAACGGATCATTCATTACTGCGACAAATGTATGGCAGACCATCAGTATTCGGTGATAAAATATGAACTCAATATTCGTTTTTTTCACTAGGTAAACTGTGTTCGTTTTCTTTCAAACTTTCACAAATCTTTCAATTGTATTTTACAATGATATTGATATAGGATTGAAGTCTCAAATGTCATTTTGTGCAATATTCTACACTTTACAGGTATCACTTTAAGGTGTTCTTGCCTCCCCAGGCAGAGTGTATGGGTAGCGTCTATCGCTAGAATAATGTCAAAAAGAAAAAGGCCATGAAAGCGATAGATCAGTAGATTTGTCGATCTATTTCACAGTCAGTCATAGATCGACAAATCTATTGTTTTCATGGCCAAATGATGGCCTCTTTTAAATTTAATTGCACTTTAGACAGTTTACTGTAGTGTAGGCCATTCTGAGTGAAATCAGCCTAATTTTTTAGTAATAAAAGTTAAACTAAAATTCTGCAATTAACAAACTAACTAAAACTAAAACTAAAAAGTAAAAGAGGCCATGAAAACGTTAGATTTGTGGATTTTTATTCTAAGTCAGTCACATACACAGTCACATCACATGAATCGTGAATATTATAATCTAGTGCAGCAGCAAAAATAAAAAAATAAATTGAAATGCGGCGCAACAGAGTTTCAAGACACCGCGCCGGTTGCACTAGCGGCAGCGGCCGGCCCAAGCAGGCGGGCCAGACGGGCGCGCCCGGGTCAGAGGTTGGGAGGAAGCCGCTCTAACTTAGTCACCACCACTTCCAATTTCTTTGTCTACAAAAAATACTTTAATTATGCACAAACATAACACTAAAACACGTATATTTTAATATATATGTAAAAGGATATCTAAGTTAGTCGAAATGTCTTAATTAACTTACAAGAGAGATTACGAAGATAAACTTTGGGGCTAAACTTTGGCCCCCCAAATATTTCTCTTTTGGTAAACTTGCTACGCCGGTCTCCTACGTGCTTAATTGTGTGCCAAATTGCAGCACAGATAATAATGCATGGGACTAAAGCACGTACAACACATAGCATTATGCAGATACGCCGGTAGTAACAATGGACCAATCAGATTTCTCAAAACATGGCCATTTCAAGAAAACGTCTGATTGGTCTGCGTGTGAAAAAATAATACGAATTATTACTAAATATTAATTGCTTACTATGATAATTGTTATAAAAAAAAGGTTCAAATTCAATATATTTGTACTTTTTAATGTGAATCGATAACGTGTGTG
Source organism: Echinarachnius parma (assembly GCA_037951105.1). NCBI lineage: Eukaryota > Metazoa > Echinodermata > Echinoidea > Clypeasteroida > Echinarachniidae > Echinarachnius > Echinarachnius parma. The sequence continues at coordinate 61,860 of JBAMJV010009802.1, forward strand.
CGATATTTGTACTTTGTAAGGTAATTTGTGCTATTTTATTCTCAATTCCGTTCAACCAATCAAAAGCATCCACTTATAGACCATTTATAAGGTCCTTTAACAAATTTGCATACGATCCCCGCGATTCTCGAATTTATCTTCATGCAGTAGCCTCCGCGCCCCAGAAGAGAAAAAGCCGTCAGTTTATTTGGTGAATCGTGGTAAGTATCAATGCTTAATTCTACCTGATCTTTTGCATTTGTTTTTATATATACTAATCACGTATTCTTGTCACTTTTTGTTGAACACTTTTACCTCAAACATGTTTTACTGACTCCCAAGTCTGTATACCTTTTTTGTAGTCAAAGTGATGGAATTCGGACACGCCATATTCGAATTCGGATACTCTCTCGTAGTATTTTGTCTTTGTCATGTTGATTTGAAAATTCTCAATTTGAGAGATCATCTTCGAAGACATTGGTCAATCTCAATGTAATAATAACTTCGGAAATGTATTTTGTTTGTGTTGATAATTAACTGTCTAACTCTAACAGTAACACATACCTGTACTGTCATGTGTAAAATACTTTGTATGTTACACATGACCCCACACACTTCGTGGTGCCTTTGTTCTATACCGCTAGCGTCCGGTCGTAACCATTAACAACTCATTGTCAACTGGGTCAAAGTGAATTCGCTCACACCCCTCGAACAATCAATTGCCCCGCCGATCGAAAACATAATGCACTACGTTAATGTGATTCTGTATGCTAAGCACAAACGGTATAAGTGGTGGTGCTGGTGCAGTAACAGTAACAGAATAAGAAGAGTGTGAGGAATTACACTTGTCTTTTTTACAAATAAATTAACAATTACACTTACATTAGTCATTACAGTACACAGGTGGAAATTTGATTTTTAATGAAAAGTGCAACTGCAAGTGGCTGTCACCACATCTACTCTAAAGTTAGATCGACAAATCGCTTTCATGGCCTTTTTGACATTATTATTGTTATTTTCACTGTCGGCATTCTAGCGATAGACGCGACCGATACGCGGTGCCTTAAGAGGCAAGAACACCGTAGCTCTACAGTAAAAGTTACTTACGGAAAATCATTTTTTTTTGCACATAAAACACAACATATTTAGTATTTTGAGCGACATTTGTAGCCCTATCAATACATTTAGGGCTGTTATAATACTTTAACTCACCGATCTCGTGTGTCACTATAGTCTATACATGTCATTCTATAATTACGGCGAATTGTGAGATTTTCCACAATTTTCCATCACTCTTCGTCGGTCTTTCGCCGTTCAAACTGCCGTTATCGTACACAGATGCAATAATTACGGTATCGCTAGCGTGCACACAAAAAAAAAAAAAAAAAAAACGACGCAAAATTTAAATGAGTTATTTGACTTGACAAACTGTTACCGCTACATTTTTAGCAAATAATTGTGGGCCAGTGATTCCAATAATTATTCGGTAGCGGTAACAGTTTGTCAAGTCAAATAACTCGTTTAAATTTTGCGTCGTTTTTTTTTTTTTTTTTTTTTTTGTGCACGCTAGCGATACCGTAATTATTGCATCTGTGTACGATAACGGCAGTTTGAACGGCGAAAGACCGACGAAGAGTGATGGAAAATTGTGGAAAATCTCACAATTCGCCGTAATTATAGAATGACATGTATAGTGACACACGAGATCGGTGAGTTAAAGTATTATAACAGCCCTAAATGTATTGATAGGGCTACAAATGTCGCTCAAAATACTAAATATGTTGTGTTTTATGTGCAAAAAAAAATGATTTTCCGTAAGTAACTTTTACTGTAGAGCTACGGTGTTCTTGCCTCTTAAGGCACCGCGTATCGGTCGCGTCTATCGCTAGAATGCCGACAGTGAAAATAACAATAATAATGTCAAAAAGGCCATGAAAGCGATAGATTTGTCGATCTACTCTAAAGTAACATGGTCCAGTCAGCTGCACATCTACTAAAGTAAATGGTCCAATCAGTTGGACCATTTACACGCAATATACGCTGGAGATGAGCATACCGCCCATTCGTACACTGACCCACTGTATCGTTCAAGAGTTGAACGCTATGTTTTAGGACGCATCGGTAAGGAAAACGGACGGGAAATCATAATTTTTTTCTACATTTTGCGGTCTTCAAAACAACATAGTCGGTAATTATAATCAAAGTATATGAATTGTGGATCACATAAACAAAAGTTTGTTTGCATTTGCTGGTAAATGGAGGGAGAAATCGGCCGACAACAAATATTTTTGCGTTCGACAGTGCAGCAGGCGGAAGAGGTTGATCTCCGCACAAGGTGGTCACTACTCACTAGTCACTGAATTTAATTAAAGTATTAATACTTACTAGTAAGGAAATAGGAACGTACCCCTCTTCCCACTTAGCCTTAGGAAGTTATGTGATCTGATTGAGTTTTCTATTCATGTTTGTCATGTTTGGAAACCGTATTTTTCTTGTCTATCTTAAGCCATTTATTGGCCAGTGGGCAGCAAATATAAATGATCAGAAAGAAAAAACATCCAATTCCAACTCCCAAGATATTGAAAACCCTTCTCTTGATTAACTGGCGTCAGTCTTCGATTCCCCATTCAAAATCTATGGGAATTGTTCACCCCTACAAGACAAGGGAAGGGGTTAACTGCATACATGCTGCATTAACCCCTTACTCCTTTACCATGCAAAGAGACCAAATTCAAAGCTGCCCTCATTGTCCAAATTGTATATGGGGGATTCCCTTTCTTCATAGACTCAAACAAGTCTTTTCACACACATTTACATCAGTGACAGTGTGCTTCTTATAATCTTAACAGTTAACTATAGTATTATGGTTGCCCAAGGCAGCATGCCTCTGACTTTGTGCCATTTAAATCTTCTATTTAGATCAGACAATGCTGGTTTCAGAGAGAGAAGTCACATTGCTCTGCCCTGCAGACCTTTGCATTCTTTACTTTGACCTTTTGTGACTGGAATGTAACAAAGCTATTGTCTGACTAGGAAAGTGATTCACCATTGTCAGTTAGGTCATTCAGACACAAATCTCTTAATCCTTTCAACCTTTTGATAATAATGGCTGGCAGACAAGACTAAACTAGTAAACATGTTCTAAACTTGTGGATAGAGTGCAGTACTGCCAAAAAGTTGATTGACTCTTCAAGTCTTAGATCATAAATTCAAAAACTGGAATTTAAAGTGCTTTTTACATTGGAAGGCTCATGTAAGTTTGACATTATATTCAATTCTAACCTCCCATCATGTTAAGTCTGATTAATTGGTGAGATTTTGGCCAGTCTCTTAAATTTATTTACTGCAGCCTGCCTATGACATAGGACCTTGAGTGGGAATTGTTCACCTTTTTTTGCAATTCTGTGGGATGATCCCAAATTTAAACACTACAAATTTTACATCATCAGAAAAGGCATATAATTTGCTATATTTCAAATCCATCTGGTGTCCAGTTCATACAAATGGTAGATGAGTTTGTAGCAAGCCCTAGAAGACTCAAAATTTACATTGTCAGTGACCATTTTTTTTCATACATTTCCTCTAGTAAAATGGTATGAACAAATTGTCAGACAACTCCGAAATTTAAAAAAGGTTAGGTCTAAGCTTAGTTAGGTCATGAAACTTTCAACATTTTACTTCTTCTTTTTTACACCAGTAAGCTTTATGTGATGAAGTAAAAAAAATATTGGCAAGTATTTTAGGAATTACAAAATTTCACCAGACAGGCAGACACCCTACCAAGATGTGTCCACCATATGACTAAATGCAATTGCATAGAGCTCCCATTCTCTTAGTCACCCACTGGGCACATTTTGGTACAGAATGCCTCTATTTGATGTCCTAAAATCATTCCAAATTGGCATTTCTTGTACTTTTACATTTTGTTTCTTCATGAATTTGACTGACGATGTACTAGAATGATCTTTATCCATTACATACATGTATAAATGTACTTGTTACTTTAGACCTGGTTTTGTTTATGAATCACATTTCTTCTTTTATTACAGATTTGTGAGTACTTTGACATAATTTTAAACTTTCTGAGCAACACAACAACAACAACAACCAAGCAAGCATGAATACTGGAACTAGCACTGCAATGCTGACGGCCGAGCCATCAAAAGCTGGACGCAAGGTGATCCGCAAGGCAAAGAAGTTCTCTGAGAGTGGGGTAAGTTAAAGTTATAGTCCTTCCCGTGCCAATTTTGGCACAAAAGGCGGCTCCTATCTTTGATTCATTAGCCCTGGGCCACACGTCTACTAGATGTAGCGAAAGCTACAGAAGGGGGCCAGTCCTCTTGTAACTGGTGTGATTAACTTTCCCTTCTCCATTCTATAAATGCCGAGCGCCTTTGGCACAAAAGGCGGCTCCTATCTTTGATTCATTAGCCCTAGGCCACACGTCTACTAGATGTAGCGAAAGCTACAGAAGGGGGCCAGTCCTCTTGTAACTCGTGTGATTAACTTTCCCTTCTCCATTCTATAAATGCTGAGCGCCTGGCTAGAAGGCAGAAGGTACCATTTTTAAAGTCAAACCCGGGACGTCCCGTGCATGAGGCGGACACTCTAAGTGCTAAGCCACCATGCTCGGTGAGAGTGGGGAAAGGAAGAAGAACAAACATGGGACCCCTTTGATGCTTCTGACGAAAGGGCCATCCCACACATTTTTATTTTAAAAAATAGAAACATTAATGCAGGGGTTTTGGCAATTAATACTGTAGCCCACTGCTTTTCTTTCAGGTTACCAAAATGACACATCTGATAGACTTTAAACATAGACATTTTGTGCCAACTAAGTCTTATGAGGATTTCAGAATCTTGAAGGGAACAGGTTAATAGAATTCTGGCAATTTTAACTAAAATTGATTGACAATATTTATAAATACTTTATATATTTTATCAAACAAAAAACTGCCATCGCTATCAAGTGATCAAATTCCGGCCAGTTTATATAGGAGCAAACAAGTATAAAAATGATATTGCAAACAACTGATCAAAATACATTAGGCATTACAAAAAAAACATAATTCAGGAAAAAAAAAAATTTAAACTATCATACATTAAGTTTTGTAAATTTACTACTGCATCCATCTTGTTTCCACAGGGCTCACCGTCCAGAAGAAGATCCCTACAGATGCTTCAGCCAGTGTCAGGTAGCAACCAGACTATGCTGGTCGGCTCTGATGGATTTATTCGCCTTGCCAATCAGGTTTGTACAATGATCATGCATGGCTCGACTCTAGCACTTTCGACCAACTGCCCATGACAAGTACAAAATGTTTTGGGGCATGCACAAATAATAATAATAATAAATAATATTGTAATAATACATAATATTTATATGCCACTTCATACTGGTGTAGTATTAGTTACCCCTTACCAGGGTAGGTAATATACGGGGGCTGAGGGCGATTTTGCCCCTGTAACTTTCAAAATTCAGTAGGTTGCCCCTAAAATTACCATCTAGCGTTTTATGTTAAATATTTTGTGATATCCATCAAATTGAAAAAGTAGCCCCCTAAAATATATAATTCCTGCATTGCTCACTGTTTAACTTCAAGAGAAATGTGTAATGCAGGGCTCTACACTAGTTCTTGCCCGCTTGCCCGGGGCAAGTAAAATGTCATAAATTGTCTAGTTTGCTTGCCCGATTGGGCAACTAAATAATTGTTCAACTACTAGAGAACAATGCAATTATATATGTAAAAAAAATGTATGATTTTACTTGCCCAAATGGGCAAGTACAGAAAAAAGTTAGTGTGAAGGCATGCGTAATGAATATAATTTATTCCTTACGTGTAAATCTAATCTGGAAAACGATCAAGAAATTTGTCAAACAAATTGAGCTTCCTTGCATGAATACATATTCTTTTGTCTCATTTGTTTTTGTTTTATACCAGTACATCATACAAGTACAACGCATATTCAGGGTCTCTGCTTGATTTCATCCCTGAGTGATATGCCTAAAAGAAAGAAGAACAAAATTCAACATAAAGATTCCCAAATAGATGCAGCCTCGCAAATTAAAATATGATAGCTTAGATAGCATCTCATATCCCATCACATATAGACAAGCAGGAACCATCACAACAAATGCTTGCATTTCAAGCACTTGCACATATCAAATCATTAAGTTAGGATATTTAATTCAGCCTCTCTAGTAACCTTTATTTGTTGTGTAATGAATAATTTCCTTTGGTGCAAAATTCTGCAGAAAACTACTTATCTACTAACAAATTGCCTGTTTAATTAGGCCGGAGCTTTCGAGAGCAGAATCTTTTTCAGAGGCAAACTGACCTGACTGCTGAACACAATTCTTTGTTACTATGTAATGAGGAGAAAAGGGGGGGGGGGTATTTACCTGCTCCCTTGAGTTTGTGAAATACCCATAGACTTTGTACACAACCTACCCGGTTCCCGTAGTCAAGGGGTTAACAGCGGAGATAAAGAGTTCTATCCTATAAGTTATTCTATTATACGTTTATACTCTCTCTCTCATTTTTTTAATCCCATACCATAGCAAAACAGTAGAACCCCAAAGAGGAAGAGTACGTGTGACGGGAGGAGCAAGCCCAAGAAGGTCTTCAAATCAGATGGAGGGAAAGGTTTCATCATCTTTGAGGACAAATCTTCAACCGGCCAGTCCTCTAGCAATCAGAAGGTATATTTGCAAATTGCAGATGAGACATGGTTATTTTTATGCTAATAATTATAACTTTATCAAATTGTGTATGTACAATGTGATCTGAGAAGCCAGTCCGAGGAGGTGTATCAATCAGATAGTACCAAGGATTTTACCATCTTTGAGGACAAATCTTCAACAAGTCCGTCCTCTAGCAGTCAGAAGGTACATTTTCATATCAAGGGAGCGATAAGATTGTTTGTATGCTTTAGCTTATGTCCACATAAATGTCTCCAGGGACTACAGTCCAAGGATGTGTTTTGTTTAGATCATGGAGGCAACAAAATTACTCAAATATTATCACTTCTTTGTGACAATTACTTCCTTATTTGTCATTTGCAGTTGAATGGAAATGATGTGGTTGACATGCTTACGAGAGATGAGCCCTCAGAAGTAATGGCAGAAACTGGCCGAGTCCGTAAAACTCACAAATTAGTCAAATACTTTCCCTCATTCATTTTCTTTGTGACAATTACTAAGTCTTGATATACATTTTCCTTCATTTTCTTTCTCTTTAGCAGTCGAGTGGGAATGATGTGGTGGATATGCTGACGAGAGAAGACCCCACAGAGAAGTATTGGGAGGAAATGGCCGAGACCAGGAGGGTTGCGCTGGAAGAGACACTCAAAGAAAATGAACAGGTAAAAGCAACATTCTCAATTAGTTCAAGTAGATTGGTTCACTATTACATTCCAATTCATGCATGCATACCTTGCCTTATGACGTTGAGAGAAACTGATAAATTAACCTGATCCTAGTAACACTTGGAATCCACCTTGCAAAAATTAATTGGTGCTATGTTGGACAAACCTCATACAAGCTTGCAGATTGCCAGGTACAACCTTTGTTGATAGGATTTGCATACAATTGGTCTTGGAACATGTTTGATAGGAAACCGATCTATTAGCAAATTTGTTATCAGAGATGAATTAAATTTAAATGCAAGTTTGATGCAAAAAACCATTACAAGTTATTTATAAACATTTTGCTTTATATGAAAGTTATTTGAATTTTGTGTTTGCAATACTTAGATGATAAAAAAGGCAAGCCTGGGACAGCTCTCTGAGCTGTTTATGATAAACTCATCAAGTCTTATTTAATAATAAGTAGGTATTGATTTTTGTGTTTTTCTTCAATATTTGCTTTGGTTTGTCTGTTCTTGGCTGCAGCTCCCAACATTGAACATCACAAAGGAATGACGGACAAACATTGATAGAAAAATATTTTAGAAGTAGGATGAAAAATGAAATAATTGTTTTATTTCCTTGTTTGTCTTCCGTAGCTGCACACAGAGAACAGCCGTCTGAAGGAGGAGAATGAGAGACTAAAGGTGATGGCAGACCAGGCTGAGTACCTCGCTGATGTAGTAGAGGTAAGTCATGTTTAATACCTAGTCACCTGATCTCACTTAATTGGGATCATCCGATTCCCAAGATGCATGTCAAATTAAAAGATGGCAGACCGAGTTGAGCACCTTGCTGATGTTTGTAGAAGTAAATCAATGCTAGATTAGTAGAAATCAACTTTGCTACTTCGTGGCCCAGTTGGGCAAGTAAAATCAAGGCTTCTCAAATTTTAGTGGCAACAAACAACAAAGTCTGTTATATGTGGTTGCCCTTTCGGGGCAAGTTCGGCAAAGTACAGCTAATAGCATTCATCACATTTTGGTGGACCTGTGCTAATTTTGAGCACTGTGTTAGTCAAGTGACCCTTTCACCTGATCTCATTTTAAAGGGATCACCCGAGTCCCAGGATGTGTGACACTAGAAAATACATTCATAATAGCCTTAATTGTTTTCTTTTATAATGGTATAAATAAGAAATTAATCCGTCTACTCTTGTTTCATTCTTGTTTGATTGTATTGTATAGCTGATTTCCTCTGGCTTTATACCATTTTGAACCATTATTTATAGGACAATCCATTCAATGAGAGGGGGGGAAATAAATGAACAAATACATGAATAAGAAATATTAAAATATGTACAATTTTATCATTTGTCTCACAAAATAGACAATCAAAATGAATACTTCACAGGACAAATGGTCAATTCTACATCCGTATCTCATCCGCTATGAATAATATCTTCCGTATAAGAAATGTTTTCTTTAAACGAAAACAAATATTCTCAACTCTCTTGCAGACGCTGATCGGCAAGCAGTCCACCTCAAGAGATGGAGAGGAGGAAGATGTCGACTCATCAAGGCACGACCAGGATGATGATGAGGGTTCGGAATGCGACGATGACACAGATGACGTCTTTGATGAGGACTTAGGAAAATACTTGGAATAAAAAGCCGTTTGATGTTCATGAACAGTCAGACATGTAAAAACTTCTAAACGGCTGAAGGTGATTTGGAAACAGTTATAAATGACTTTTATGCAACATTGAACACCGTGCCGAAATCTGGGGGAAAACTCAGAACAAAACGTTTTTTTTTAAATGTGAACAAGACTTTGATAACTTTGTTTGAAATAACTTCCAAGCGACTCAAGCTGATCTGGAAACAGTTAATATTAATATGCTAGGATGACCCGGGTAAACATTCAGAAGACATCATCGTTTCCGAATGAAACATGCAGTGGAAACAGAAACATCCAAGATGAAACCACAAAACAGTGCGACACCTTCTAGGGAAGAGCAGTTGAGAAAACATGTTTAGGAGAAAACAACATCACAGGTCTTCAAGAATATTTCACATGGCTGTTTCACATGAATTTAATAGGAAATGCCCAGGATTATTTTTAATAGTTGAACCAGAAGAAGCATCACCTTTCTGATAAAAAGACTTGGCTGGAAAGACTCAGAATTGAAGTTCAATTGAAATAACAGAAAGTTTTTTTTTTGTTTTGTTTTTTATTTTTTACGGAGGCGCTTATCATAGGTTAAAGGGCAGATTTATTGTAAATGAAGAGTTTGGGAAAGACCCTTTTCATAAAACCTTTCCAATTGTTGTAGATGTCTAATTATCGTAATTACTATGGTAACAACTATGATCCTCAATGCTGAGCGACTGTTGGCCGAGTAATTACATGTTCAATAATTGGACATTTACAACATTTGGAAAACAAATTACTGAATGATGCTGGACATTAAAAAAAAAATGTTGATGTACATATAGTTGAAATAAATACCTACATGTATGCATACAGCTGCTCTTTGGAAAGGGTGTAATATGTAATTTAGAAACATCAATGGACTGATTCGAGAAGCGCAGGAAGCAGTGAGCAGCTTGGTATTTGTGGGATGTAAATCTGCTGGCAGATTATTGTTTATTCTCTCCACAATTATCATTGTCGCCTCACTTTTTAAACTCTTTAGATGTATTTGTTCATGAACTCTCGCAATGTTGTGTGTTAACTAAGTATTGATTTAATTTGTATTTCTTATTCTTCCATAGGTCGTAAATTTGTGAATTTCATTTCAGATTGAAAATCCTTAAAAAGCATGATTAATTTTTTGTTCAGATTGAAAATCCTTAAAAAGCATGATTAATTTATTTTTTCAGATTGAAAATCCTTAAAAAGCATGATTAATTTTTTTTTTCAGATTGAAAATCCTTAAAAAGCATGATTAATTTTTTTATTTTTATGCAATAATATTTTGTTTCACTGTACCTCGAGCAAGAACAAATATGTCACAGTATTGTGATGACTTTTCACTCCAGAAGCAAAGAAGTGATACAAATAAAATTGTTTGGTATGAATGTTTATTAAACACCTTGTCTGCCAGACCAGGGGGTGTTTTACATAGATCCCAAATCAAACATAACACTAAGTTGGACTTAAAACAGTATGGAAAGCCATTTGTTTCTTTTTTTTTAATTGTTAAACAAGTTCTTTAAACAGGCCTAACATTTTAATTAAAAATCATTCACATTTTATTTTATCAAAGAGACTTCAAGTTATTGATGTCAAATTTTGTTGAAAGTTTAAAATATTTAAATTTTGGGCTCTTGACTATGTCTAATTCCAAAGCTACAAATGGCTTTCCATAATTGTTTTAGTCCAGCTTAGTGTTAAGTTCGACTTGGGATCTTTGTGAAACACCCCCCTGGTGGTCTATGTACAGAAATATGTGGGCTTTCCAGAATGTCCTAGAGATTCATGGGGTTAACAAAAAAATGACTATTGCAACTAATTGGGAGGTTGTTAAATGCAGAACATCATTCATTGGGGAATATAAATCTAATACCATTACGTATTGGGATATAATAAACAACTGGAAATGAAGTATCGAACAATAAATTAATGAATCCGATGTATTGGGTTGTATATGACCATGGCCCTGTAAGGCTGTTGCAGAAAGAAATACAATCAACTGTAAGTGACAATTAATTGCAAGTCAGATCATGTGTTCTAAATGCGCGAATCTGATTGGTTGAAACGCGCAAAGTAACTTACAATCGATTGTTACTTGTATCTTTTTCTGCAACAGGACCTACATGTACATGTATATCTTCCTCATATCAACTAGCTTGAGCTCTTCAATCAGACCTGATTTTGCTGAAAAGAATACAAAATTGTATCCTTAGCACTTTTTAGCTAGGGACCAGCACATTTTACTTGTACATAATTATTCCAGCTTTAATTTTGTTACAACATAAATCACGGGGAATAAATGATGTTGATTTTTAGCAGGGTTTTATTTCAGATATTGGGACCTGAATCTTCAGTAATTATAGAAAGAAAGACATTTAGCTGTAATTTTTTGCTAAGTCCATTTCACTCTAGTAGAAAATAATGTATGGCAAACTGAAAAATAAGTATATAAATTCCACTTCCATGTGTCCCAACATTAAAAAAAAAATGTTTTTAATAGAAATCCTGAATGTTATGCCTGTCTGAAATGTGAAAATACCTGTTTAATTTATGTTTGTCTTATTTAAGTGGAAAGAAAATAAAATTCAACATTGAACATTTTTAAAAGTATTTTATTTTTGAGCTGCTTGTACTTGTAAATGTAATGGAATGACTTCTTTTGTGTGCATTATGCTAGCGCGGCTGCTTTGTTGAATGACATGGAGTAGAAAGGGATCTAGTAAATTTGTCAAAATTAACTTAGAATTCTAGCGGTTCTCGCATACCGCGTTGTACTTTATTTCGTCTGTTTCTGAACCTATTTTGATAAACCAAAGTTGATTCTGTTTTTAAAATTGTGCACTCTTTCAAATTTTACACTTAGTTTTTAATATCCTTACAAAAATTATTTTTCAAAGCGCCCTCTAAACCAAAACTCCACTATTACTTAAAACTATAAACACGAGTAACAAAAACATGCTCTGTACACATAACTTTAAGAAGTTTAGCGCCCTCTCTTGGTTTCACTCATAGAGCTGTATATAGGAAAACTACAGCTCTATGGTTTCACTATAGTTATGATCGTAGCTAAATTGCATTTTAAATGGTAAGGATCGGTCACTAGTCTTGAGAAGAAAAATTGTTTGAAAAGAATGTTGAGATATGACAGAATAGACAAACATATATTTTTAAAGCAAATTATTAACCTACCATGAAACAATTAAAAAGTACAGTGTATAAGCAATTGGGAGAAATAATTATGTAAAGTATGTTATGCTTGTCACTGTCAGTTGAATAAGATTATATAAAAGTCCACCATATTCCCCCCTCATCTCCCTTCCCTTCTCTTTAAGAAATAAAATATGAAATAAAGAGATACATAAGATGTGCCACCCCACGCTACCCCACTGAATGTAATCATCATGGTAATGCATGTATTTGCAAGTGCAAAGGGCACTACTCAAGACTAAGTTTGTATTTTTGTTGGAAAGGGGTGGGGCCCCATTTGTGTAATTTCGCCGAAATGGTCACTAACAAAATAAATAATAGGTTTCGACTGTGGGGGTGGGGACACAACTAGGAACTGTCTGCTTCTGTGAGGAAATGAAGAACATGCAAAAGGGACTCTGTACCCATGACTAAGTTTCTATTTTTTTCTTTCTTTTACAGTGGAGCCTCTTTTAAACGAGCTCTGTTATAGGTATGGGTTAGGGTTAACCCTAACCCTAACCCTAACCCTACCTGGTATAGCGAGGTTATTTTTGACAGGTCCCGGTTCTATGTACTTTATTATTGTTAAGCCCTGATCAGGGATATTTAATATAACGAGGTGAATTCGATGGGCCCAAGGTGCTTATTAGCCCCCCCCCCCCCCCCCCCCCCCCCCCAATGATACATGATTGGTTAGTTTTATTATGTGAAAACAATAATGTAAATACATTAACGACATATTAATTGTTTTATACACATCTACAATTGAAAGGTAGAATAAAAGTACAAAATACAGGTTAAATATCTCCACTTAGGCTTCAAAGAACCACTAATTGACAAACGAACTAATAATCGGATTTCTTTTGAAATAATTATCTGTTTTATATTAATGATAATGAGGATTCACTGAAATTGCAGAGGGGTTTGCTATAAAAAGTTTGGTTTTGATTGTGGAGGTGGAAATGGGCACAACTAGTACTGGGACTGTCAGTCGACTTATGGGATAAATCATCAAGAGTGTTCATGACTTAAGTTGTTTTAAGGGGTGGGGCCCCTTTCTTGTAAATATATGCGAAGAGGTTGCTATAAAAAAAAGTTTGTTTTGAGTGTGGGGGTGGGGGCACAACTTGGGCGGACCAGTCGACTTCTCAGAAGAACGTGAAAAGGGGACTTCGTATTTATGAATAAGTTTCTCACGGGGTGGGGCCCCTTTCTTGTAATTGCAAATGGCTCTCTCTAAAAAGAAAGAAAAAAAAGCTTTGTGTTGATTGTTGGGGCAGTGGCGTAGCGTGTCAGACTGATTGGGGGGGGGGGGGGGGGGGGGGGGGGGCACGCATTAATTTGTTTTGTTCAAACATGTGTCCCTTATATATTTTTTAATCGTTGTCATTGATTGTTTTGTCTAATGATTAGTGCCCCCTTACTCCCGTGCCCCCCCCCCCCCCCCCCCTCCCCCACCCCGGCTACGCCAATGACTTCTGGGAAGAAATGAAGAAGAAAAGGAAGAAGAGGGCATTAGTCACTGGCAGCCTTGAAATTGCCGTTTCCTTTCCAGAGTTCCTCTTCAATTTCCCCCCAGAGCTCCCGGCTGGCAATGTGTACAGTCAGGCCCAGGTCTGCGATATATTTAGAAAAAATGCAGGGAGCATGAACAACATGCCATGACATACAGTGAGCAGAGGAGGTGAATAAAGCATGTGTGCATGGCTAGGGGTTGCACCCCCTCAAGGCTGGAATTCACAAAGGACCTCAATGTAAACCATGGTTTAAACCATTGCTTTTGAAAGTCTATGGAGTGTTGCTTGTAGCCTTGTAGACAAATTAAATATTTTCGCTTATAAAACAACACTCAAAGGGCATATACGATGCAGGGGTATAGATAGGGGCTGTATTTATTTATTTATTCCCTAATAATGTCTACCCCTTATGTTCTCTTATTGTTTTTACATTATTGGGGCCACATGACTCCGTATGGGCATCCCAACCCCCCCCCCCCCCCCCCCCCCCCCCCATAGATCCGCCAGTGGATATATTCATAAAGACGACAACCCATTGAAAAGCTTTCCACGTATACCTGCAGGTGAAATGTTTTGTATCGGGGAACCGAAATATTTTTAGCATATCCTCCCAAAAGTCATTCTGGATTTAGTCATGAACATATTTTGGTTTAGGTGGATTTGGGCTCTTGGTTTTTATCTTTGGATTATCAATTCAATATACAAAAGCTTTGATCCAGCCTTCACCCCTCATTTTATTTTGGCAAGGCCGTTTACTTGGTGGTATAAGAAAACATGAACAAACGAACATTTAAACTATCCGGTGCATACCGTACATCATACCAGGTCCTGCACTGTACAACATCCAGATCCAGATCCAGAACACAAATTAATTGTTTTTCATGACTTTACTAAATACCAAGTTTGTTTTCCCTTGATATGAAGTTATTATGTTTTCCTCGCGTTCCATTTTACTGTGACTTAATTTTTGCAACACTGAATGTCATGACAATTCGATATAAGAGCCTTGATCGAACTCTAATATAACAGAACCCTTTTATAACGAGACATTTTCGCACACAGTAAAAAAAAAAAATTAAACAACTTTTGAAACAACCAAAAACGCTGTTTAAGCCGGTCCCTCTAACAACGTTGTTTAAAATTTTGAACAACCAATATGTTGGTTGTTCAAAATTCTAAACAATGTTGTTAGAGGGACCGGCTTAAACAGCATTTTTGGCTTTTTAAGCCGGTCCCTCTAACAACATTGTTTAAAATTTTGAACAACCAGATCTTGTTTGTTCAAAATTTTAAACAACGTTGTTAGAGGGACCGGCTTAAACAGCGTTTTTGGTTGTTTAAAAAGTTGTTTAATTTTTTTTTACTGTGTACAAAACATGTATATAAGAGCCTCGATCAAACTCTAATATAACATAACCCTTTTATAACGAGACATTTTCGCAGGTCCCAGCTCGTATTTGTTTGATTTTTACCCTGATAATAACAATATACCCATGGTATACCAAGATAATTGTCACGGTCACCATGACCTTGTTATAACGAGGTTCCACTGTACCGCTACAAGTAATATGTAAATGAATCCGATACAATATACATTTGTAGAGCGTAGTTCCAAAAGGCGCTAAATCCACTTTCCATAAAATCGAGTTAACGATGTTAGTGCAATAATGAGGTACGCATGCTATTTAGAAAATCAACATTTTAGGGCAAAGATTACGCAATGAAATACAAATATGGAACGTGCCATTTTCATATTCCCAAAGGTATGTGTACACAAATTGAATAAGGAAACCTGCTTTTCTCCAAAGTTGAAAAAGTGGATTTAGCGATTTTTGGAATTTAGCTCTTCATTTATCTTTCATTTGTCACCCGGGGAGCATTCATCAGCGATGTGACCCGACTTGACCTTCCTGACGTCACAAACATTAGGTCAATGTCGAGGAGTGTCACACTGATGATGAATACGATGACAACTGACAATTCCGGAGGCAAACAACCTAAATGAAAACAAAATATGTAACGAGAATAACATTATTGTTGCAGACTTTTGAAAAGAAACGGTGGTCCTAAGTGTCACACTGACGATGAATACGATGACAGCTGACAATTCCGGAGGTAAACAGCCAAATTGTAAACAAAATATTTATTTAAAAGAGAATAATACTATTTTAATGTAATGTCACGAAAAGATTCTAAAGATACGTCAACCCGTCGAATCAATGTGAGGGCATTGTCATTTGTAGAATAAGTGACTAAGCTACGGGGGCACGTGCCCCACCCCCACCCCCCCCCCCCCCCTACCCCGCAGTTTGAAAAAAACAACAATAAAAACACATGAGGGGAAATTCTTTATTCTTTATTTAGATAACTAAATACATAGTGTGTGCCCATATACTTCGACTACCCCTCCCCCCCCCCCCCCCCCCCCCCAACAATCCGACCACTATACGCATCTGTGTATACCATCATGCTGATTGTCAGGATTTATTGACAACCACGAATGCTCTTCGGGCATCTTTGGAACACCAATACAGATGAACTTCCCATGTGAGATTTTATCGTAATAATTTTTGTTCAGAAATAGATGAAGTGACGTGTCCGGATCATGATTATCATCTTGCTTGAATCTATAACAAGAATAATTCGTAAACATCGATCAGGCAATTTAGAACAAAAATACCGTCGCGTCAATTAAGAAAACTACGCAAAGATAAGTGTAATGGCACAATCTTGGAGAAAAAATAAAATACCATTTAAATGTTGACATCGGCCCCTACCCGTTCGCCTTCTTGGTTATGCCGCTAAAACGTTTCACGTATAAGGTCAGTGACCGTGCATTGAATGTATATAAATAACTGACCGTAATGTATCACGGTCAATTTCCGTTCATGTCCTTATAATATTATCTTTGGCACGGATAATGATTTGCTGTTTTTTTTTTTTGTCTTTGCGATTAAAAAATAATCAATGTATATACATAAAATGAACAAATATTTTTCATAATATGAATATATAGTTATACAAGTTTTATATACAAAAAGTAAGATACATACAAACAAAACTAAGTTTTAAGGAAAAGCGATTTTGAACACAACAACGTTGATTGAACTCATCTGTAAAACAAAAAAAAACAAGCTCTAGTAAAAAAAAACACCACTACCAACAACAACTACAACAGCAACAACTGTAGTGTCCACTGTATAAAAATAACTGACCGTAAAGTATCACGGCCAATTTCCGCCATGTCCTGTAATATCGCCCTCCGATAATGCTTGTAGATTTGCACTATGATCATGATAGCAGTAATAGGAAATCTAATTAGCAAAATGTATCTCTCTATCAATTACACCTAGTGCATGTATCATGTTTATCATTGCATATCATTATGGTAGGTGTTAATGGGATGCTATCACATTTTAATGCCTATAGGACATTAATTTGTTTATAATTATACCAACTTTTTATTATCTTTATAAATTCCGATGGCCAGTATGGTGGTTATAGAACATGCACACAACATTAATTATTCGTATCCTATAAGAATTTGAATGTATTCTATGAATATCATGTCAATTATAACGCAAAAATACACGGTACATTATACATAACCAGCGACAAGCGAATATGACTTAACACGAATTCGCCTTACTCTTATTTTGATAATTAATCCAGAAGACCGAATAATCTTACTTCATCATTAATTGGAAGTATGATACATATTTCAATAACTCTTACTCAGCCTTGTTTGAAATTAACGCGAAATGAAGGCAACCTTACGGGAATAAGATATCACATTTGATATATTATAATACGCTATAAATACAAAGTAGGATAGCCCATAGAAGAAGCTCTTGTATATATTTATGCAACACATTTTAAGCCCATGAAAAATATAAAGAGATCTATTAAAGGTAGTGTTGAGTATTGGTATTTCCCGAAGTGCCCCGATATTTTTTTGTGAGATAATGAAAAACTGACTGTCAAATTCGAAAGAACATACAATTTTAATGACAGAATAAACTTTTTTGATCAAAATCGGTTCAGAAACGGCTGAAATATCCAATAATATATTTGTATTCAAAATGTTTTTCACCGGCAATCACCGGGCGATATTTAGACTTTTTAGAAAAATGTAAAAAAATGCTCGAAGACTACTTTGAAAAAAATCAGAATAGGTTTTTAAAAAGTCGTTGATGATATCTCTATTGAATCATTATTTTAACAAACATTAAATGCACAATTTTGTATGAAAAAAGGCTAAAACCAATGATTTTTTTAAATAGCGCCCTCTTGAGTTGTAACGGCTCTTTTTGAATGATAACAGGGGTTTTACTTAGTCGTTTGTAACTGTGTATACTTTTCGAGCATGGTGAAGTTATAACTATTACTTTGTACCGTAATGGTGCAGATTTTGGTTACTAAAGTTAAGTTTGACCAATACTCAACTATCCCTTTAACTTTGTCGAATTCAACAAAAATCACTTGGAACGTTCACATTTCTCTTTTTCTTTTACCTTGTGTTTGGTTTATGGTAACAGGAGAATGAAAGGAGTTTTGATTTTCCAAATGCTCTCCTAATTATGGGATATACTTATTATGATTAAATGAAAAGTGTTCCTGAAACGCTTATCGATGGTCAAAATCAATGGGCAGTATAGGTGATGAAATCAGAGATCTAAATGTAATTAATTGGTTTTCAGTGTTATTTTCTATGTAACTATCACACATCATTCAGAAGAATCTTGTAATGATTTTGGTACAATGATTGAAGTCTCAAATGTCACTTTTGGAGAAATCATACATTACATGTCAATGTGAGAGTTTTTCTTAAATGTCAAAATTAGACTATCACACATTATTCAGGAGAATCTTGTAATGATGTTGGTACAATGATTGAAGTCGCAAATATCACTTTTATAAATTGAATGGATCATACATTACAATCATGTCCATGTGAAAGTATTTGTTAAATGACAAAATTAAATTATCACACATCATTCAGAAGAATATTGTAATGATGTTCGTTTAATGACTGAAGTCTCAATTGTCACTTTTGGAGAAATCGTATATGAAGCTAATGGATTTTTTTAAATATCATACATTGCATGTACATAATATGTGAAAGTTTGTTTGTGAAATGTCAAAATGTTGAAATTTTGTCCATTCCTGTATGTATGTGATTAGGGGAAGGAACAGGTCCCGGATTACAAACAGGGAAATCCGGTAGAATGCCCTATAAATACTGGTAAACTAGTTTAGAAGTGGGTTGAATCATGTAGCTTCTATATTATGGATGAAAGTGGGGTAAAGTTGCCCCCCCCCCCCCCCATTTGGTGAGAATGCGCATTCTGGAACCCTAGCCTCTACCCCTTCGCCACAACACACATAATACCCCACACCCCCCCCCCCCCCCCCCTTTAAAAAAAGACCGTTAGGTATACATGTACATACAAACACATTTTGATAAAATAAACACTAACATTTTGATTTCAAGTTCAAGAAATACAATATAAATTTGACATTTTTGTGTTAAATAATCATCACATTTTACTCAGGCATTTAAATAGTGTAATAATAATGGTGGCTACGTATTGACATACTAATTGTTGAAACGATCTCAGACATATTATTTTGGTCTGTTATCTAACGCTGAGGCCCCCCCCCCCCCCCCCCCCTTCTTATGCCCAGTCTGTTGAATATCTCACTACACCCACCATGCGTTAGCCTCTGAAAAAATAGATCAAATTGCTGCGTCATATTACTTGTATAGGTTTTCCCGCTCAATTTTATACTTTTTTCAATCGAATTCATTAAGGGTCATTCAAATTCACGCGTTGCCGCGTAATCGTTGGTATCGGTCTTTCAAATTCCGAATAAGTGCAAACGAATTCATGCATACGCATACGGTTTCGTGAATAGACACGATAGTTCATTTATGGACACTCGAATTCGCGAATGTGCAGTAGCGCCAGTGTGAACTACGTGCGAGTTTGAATGACCATTGATGAAAAGGTATGCTCTTTGTTCAAATTCACAAGTGGGATTTTTTGTTAACAGTTTAGGAAAAAGAAAACAAGGAAAAGTTGTCCCGAAAACGCAAGTTAGGCCCAAACACCTTCCATTATCGGAAACACCCCCCCCCTCCCCCTCCCCCCCCCCCCCCCCCCCCTCATTTGCTTCGTCTAATGATTCCCTCTTTCCACCACTGATTTGACCTCGGACAAAACTGAATCGATTTGATGCGTCATAATTTAGAGACAGTTTTTGACAGTTTTAGGAAGAAGTGAACAAGGAAAAGTTGTCCCGAAAACGGAAACAGTGGACCGAATAGCACCTGTCTAAATAACGGAAAGGGTGAAATCATGGACCCTATACTACTGTGGTGAAATTTTCTTGTGAAAGTTCTTTTACCGTATTAATGTCCGGGGTGACACCGTTTGGCACTTGCCATTAGATTAGGAAATAAACTTCTTAGCACATTTTGTTCTACATAATGGGCCGTATGCATAAAGACAAGCAATTGCTTATAAGCAATTGCTTTAAGCACAAGCAAGAGCTTGTCAAGCAAAAGATCAAGTTCAAGCAATTGCTTGAATTCATATGCACAGGCTTTTGCTTGTGCTCAAACCTTTTGCTTGCACTGCCAAGCATTTGCTTACGTGTTGGACAAAGGATCGTTACGGTTGTGCGAACATCGCACTGCAGGACAACAATGCTTCGTGCCCGACCTGGCGGTAGTATTTTTTTCTTACGCAAATAGCGAAGAAACAGCACAGAGCATCAGGGGGGTTTCTGTGCAGATCGATGGACAAAAAATGCCGTAAAAAGTCTAAAATAACAGGAATTTGATTAAATATGAAATCACAACATAATCTCTGAAATAAGGAGCTTGTAATCATCCTGAAACGGTATACAAATTTGATCCTTAAACGCGAATGCCCTGAGTAAGCAAGAGCTCAAGCTGGTCCGGAGGTGCTTGAAAAAACGCAAGCAATTGCTTATCAAGACAAGTAAAAGGTTCGTTTTATGCATACGGTTTTAAGCAATTGCTTGTTTGGTAAGCATTTGCTTACGAGCCGTAAGCAATTGCTTGTGCTTGTAAGCAAAAGCTTTTGCTTACAAGCAATTGCTTGTTTGTGTGCATACCGATTCAAGCAAAAGGCTAGCACAAGCAATTGCTTGTTTTTATGCATACGGCCCAATGTAAAACATGTATACGTCGCAAGTGGATACTATACCCTCTTATGCGTCCGCCCCTTCCCCTCCCCCTCACCAGAGAGGTGGCCCACCTCTCTGCCCTCACCAATCGTCGATTTTACGCACAAATACATACACACTCGCACGCACACACACATACACACACTCAGTCGGACAAGGACGAGACTTTCGCACGAACTAAGTAGAGACCATTTTCATTTTATACGTGGAATCCTTGACCCTTCAAATATTTGTACAAGTACAAAACTTCTGTTATTATCACGATTATCATATTACTCACGTCTCTAGACAAGTGACCATCACATATTTCTCCGATTACACATTGTTCATATAATTGTTTGAATATTGTAAGTCGCTACTTTATAATAAGAAAACACTTTTTAAATACATTTTGTACTCAATACAAATTAATATAGATTTTCCCGTGCCGTACATTTTAGGGAATGCAATACATATATTGACGTGATGGGTTAACACATTTTGCCATGAATTTTATTCGATCAATTACTCATCAAAATCCACTCAATACATAACAGCAAAGAATGCTTTTTCAATATGTGTTCGGAAGAAGAAAAAAAACATGTGTTTATTCGTTTGACAGAAATGAAAAGCTTGAAGCGTTTTTGACAGAAACTGAGAGTTTGTGAGTCAGATAAATCCGGGGGCAGAAGTTGTCGGGTGAAAATTGGGAGACTTTTTGTAATAATATACGTAGTAGCAACGCAACAGAAAGGGAGAAGTTACTTTACTCTTGATAAAAACTGGTAAAGAAAATATATAATAGGAACAATAGATAGAACTAAAAAGGGGAATAATTATGCATGAGAGAGATACTGTTATTGTTAGAATAATACAGATGTAAAGATTACAATACTCATTGTAGGCTGCACGCTCTAGGGAGACCAGCCACCCTCTCATGTACGAAATTAACCATGTCTTTCTTGTTGCCTAGTCGGGCAAGTTAAATCAAGGTTCTAAAGTATTAGTGGCCCCAATAAAAATATTAACCAGGTGGCGCCAAACAATGGAAAAATTTGCAAAAATACTATTTATCTGTTTAATATAGTTTGAATTAATGAAATTTTGGTGGCCCGAACCTAATTTTAAGTGACCCTTGTCCAGCGGGCCTGTGCTAATTTCGAGCACAGGAACATATTATATTTGACCCATGCAGAATGGTGATAATTTTCGATTCGAAAGCTGCTACTGAAAATACATGTCTTTACCTTTAAGTGAAACTTGTTTCAAACGAACCGTGAATGATTCACTGCAACAGTGCATATACCCTGTTACTTCGCTGTCCGTTATCTTTGTCATGTCATTGTCAGGAGGGGCGTATCCATGATAAATTCAGATTGGGGGAAAGGAAGGGTCATAGGCGTACGAGGTAGGGGGGAGGCTATACATGGGGGCTACAGCTCCCCGGAAATTTTGGCAATTTGTGAAAACGTCGACATTCGGGCAAAACGCACCCCACAATACGGACATAAGCAATTCATATATCAGGCAAGCTCATATAATACTGTGGCAAAAGAATGTCATATTCGGAATAAAAATCAAATCATATTCGGTCAAATCATACAGGATTTGGGCTAAATCGGGCAAAATCATGTCATAGACAATTTTATGACAATTTTATAAAAAGTATCATGTTCGGACAGCTAAATGGTGAGTCAGGTGAAATACGGGAAAGATGGTATTCTGGCAACACACCTCAGCCAGGGAGAGCGGAGGGGGCATTAGCAGCCCCCCCCCCCCCCCCCCCCCCGTAGCTGCGCCCCTGGTTGTTGATTATCTTTGTTCTGTGTACTTTATGAGAAATTCGAATCATCAGTATAACACGGTTGGATTCCGTCCAGGAAAACGAAGCCATCTGTGGAGGGGGCACTCAGCCATGGAGGGGGCATTAATAATCTGTAAGCCCCCCCCCCCCCCCCTCCCGTCACTGCGCCCCTTGTTGTTAATTATCTTTGTTCTGTGTAATTTGTGAGGAATTCGATTCATCATCATCATCAGTACTAAACGGTTGGATTCATTCCAGGAAAACGATGCCATCTGTGGCAATGCCGAAAAAATTGGCAAGTCATATCTCTTTATATTCGTTTCTGTCACAAATGAGAACTTTCACTGTACGATTAAAGGGATATATTCGAACAATGTACAAATCCACATTGTCAAATTCAACCGAATCGTTTATAAGCTTCCATATTTCTCTCGTATACCTTGTTGTTTAGCTTAAATGGTCACAGAAGAATGTAATAGGTTTTGATTTTTTTCAAATGTCTCCCTAATGATTATGGAGATATTTATGATTGAACATTAAAAGCGTTCCGGAACGCTTTGCGATTGTATTGAACAATTAATGGGCAGTAGATGATAAAAATCTGACATCAATACTAACTAGGTGACAACATCATTCTGAAGAATCTTACAGTGACGATGGCATAATGATTTAAGTCACAACTATCATTTTCGGAACCAACAAATATTATGAATTTAATGGATCCTTTTAATTTGCGTTGTTATTAGAAGTGTTTTTCCGAGTACAGTAATCATTTTCTAGTTCACCCCATTTATTTATTCATGTATTTAAGCTAATTTGGTTTTCCTCCTTCCAGTTTCTTTCTTTTAATAGAATGAATAATATTGTCGGCTGAAAATGTGAGAGTGTTGGGCGTTTGCCAACACAAGTTTAGATTTCAAGCATTATAATGAGTGTATACACAATGCCAGCAGAAAAGAAGAGCTTAAATCCAAAAGGCGCTAAATCCACTTTTTCAACATTATAGAAAAACACGTTTCTTTGTCCAACTTTGTACATATGGGAATATTAAAATGGAACGTTCCATATTTTGATTTTGATTGTGTGATTTGTCCGAACATTTTTATTTCTAGATAGCTACGTAGCTTATTAATGTCCTAGTATTATTCTTATGGGAATATTAATATGGAACGTTCCATATTTTGATTTTGATTGTGTGATTTGTCCGAAAATTTGTATTTCTAGATAGCTATACGTGGCTTATTAATGTACTAATATTGTTCTTATGTGAATATAAAAATGGAACGTTCCCTATTTTTTTTTTTTATTGTGTGATTTGTCCGAAAATTTGTATTTCTAGATAGCTACGTAGCTTATTCATGTACTACTAATATTGTTAACGCAATTTTGATGGAAAGTGGATTTAGCGCCTTTTGGAATTAAGCTCTCCAGAAGCGAGAAATCGCCTGTCACGCTGATGGTTGGAAATGAGTGCCAATTTTCTGCCACAATAATACGCTAACCTTTCACATCAAGAAATCATAGACTGTTTGACAGGAACAATGAAATTAAAGTGATCCATTTACCAATATCAGTGTAAGATTCTTCTGAAATATGTGTGATAGTTTCATGGCAAAAAATGAATGAACACTGTTTAGCTAGTGAGAGGTCAAAATAGATGTCAGACCAAGGTCCCGTTGCAGGAAGAGATGCAATCGATTGCAACGTTGCAATTAATTGCAAGTCAGAACATTTGCAAAGAGATGCAATCGATTTCAACGTTGCAATTAATTGCAAGTCAGAAAATTTGCGCATTTGAACCAATCAGACGTGCGCATTTGGTCACATGATCGGACAATCGATTGCATCTCTTTCCCATTGATTTTTTTTACTACGATCGGAAAGCGCTCCTAGAATGCTTTTCATTCAATCATAAATATTTCCATAATTAAGGAGCCAAGTCGAAGTTATTTTGGTTGATTTCGGCAAAGTTAATGGATCACTTTAAAGGGATTTAGTAACATCGCCCAAAACCACAAAACGTATTTAGAACTCCAGTGGTTCTCTCATACCTTGCTGTACTCGTATTACCAATAGAAGCATGGAACAGATTTCGGTTTTTCGAGAACAGAAATGATACTCGTATTTACGATTGAGGTGTTCAGTTTATTGATTATCCACCTTGCACTTTATATTGTAGCTGTTCACAAGGTCAGTGCAATGAAATTGCGCTTATGTTTTTTATGTATTTTTTGTTGATTTATATTTGATTTTTTTTTTCTATTCCGATCTCTTATAATTGTTTGTACATTTTGTGATTGTATTTTGATTGAATAAAACAGAAACAAAAAAGAAATTGCGCTTATCACTTTGCAATTTCGCTCATATGGCCATAACGTCCATTTAACGTGAAATGTTCAAACATTATACTCAGTGGACAACTGGACATATCAGATCACAAACATACACATTGTATCAACCATTCATCACTGTTCGCACATGTCAACAAAGTTACTAGATCCCTTTAACAAGTCAGTATCAGTCCAAAAATACTGATTAATTATCCTTCGAACTTGTTCACCTCTAAAAAATGTATCCGAGGTTCTTTACTCTAATCAAACACAATAATGATTCAATTAATAGTGACATCTAAACACAATTGCCTATTTCTGACACCATAATTAAGCTGACAAGTAATGCGATATAAATACATCACGTAGCTATGAATAACAACTGAATAATCGTTCATTAGAACTAGCGTACAGGCATTTTTTCCGGGGACTAATTGGTGGTGCTATGTGTGTTTGCCAGGTACAGAATCAGCCCTATACCATTTTAAACATAATATTTGGCTATTTTAGCCCGATCATACGCTGATCTTGTAAAAGATTTGATAATTCTGGTCGAATTAAATGATAATTATACTAAAAGATATGAGGTGGGTTTGGGGCGCCGACTGGATATCAGTATAGTTTCAAAACTCGATCTTGGCGGCTGCGACCTCCCGGCCTCCCGGTCTCCGTAAGGTTTTGGAAAAAGCTACGCCCTTAACCTACCGTCATTTATAGAAATAGGCTGATTTAGCCCCAAACAAGCACAATTCTTCTCTTTTTTTTAAATAGCTTTATTGGTATAATATGAGTTTTTTTTTTTTTTTTTTGCCCGAGTATATTGGAAGTTTCAAAATTCCCGGGGGCTGCAATCTCCCGGCACTCCGCCCTCCGTAGGGCTTGGGACGGGGCTATATGCCCCTAACCTATGTAAAGTCATGAAGGTCGTCGTTAACTCATTCACTTATGTGTCATTGTACCCACCCTACTATAGGCGGGGCCTTGTAGAGAGATCAGAGGGGCGTATATTCACCCCTGTTGCAGTCTTTCGCAATGGGACGGAGTGCTGACTACGCGGTATTTAAATCAGCTGTGACCGTCTCCGTACTCTGGCTACCGTCGTGATCTATTTGCAGTTTCGCAGTGAAGAATACGCGGAACGTCTCCTTGCTCGAGTGACCAAGCGCGCTGATTGGCTGACCCCACTGACCTCTGGCTGACCATTGAAGTAAGGGCTTACCACACCGCTCCGTAGTCGCTGTGCACACGACGCTATTTCGGCCAACTACCGTCGTAGGTTTGGACGATACGCGGAAATTTTCGCTCTGAGTGCGACCCCCCGCTAAGATTAGCGTTGTAGAATGGCCGCGTCGCCGGTTGCGAAAACAGCCTAATCAGCCCTATACTAAAGGTTGCATAGGGACAAATCAAGGGCAATCACCATCATCTAAGCCCTATTTTATTTACTCCCATATCATGCATATCAATTATCATGCTTACTAAGCGAGACGAAATATAAATTTGTCCACAAAAAAGGGGGCGTTCACTATGTCGTGAGTTCCAATATAATAAATACATACAAGGCGGGAGCTATGTAAGGGTTAACATGGTATTGGTAAAGGTTGTATATTCATCCCCCATAGGCCGTCACACTTAGCCCTGTTATTTCAGGTTAAATTGGACAAGTCACACGGGCGATCACCAGCACCTATTAATGCATGTCCTCCTCGCTTCCCTAACAATGTATATTAAAGGGATCTAGTAACTTTGTTGAAAGTGCAAAAAGTGATGAGTGATTAATTAAATAAGTATTGGTGTGATTTGATATGTCCACAAAGTAATGTGTGAACATTTCACGTTATAAATTGGATGTTTTTTGGGCCGAGAAATTAGAAAAAATGCAAAGTGATATCCACTAACTCTTGGCATTTACTTTGTACAGTGTACACGGCTTAAATTATCCCGTAGACAGTTTAACATCTGAACACTCCAATCGTAAATATCTTTTGAACGAAATGGAAATTTGAAAAACCAAAACCTGTCCCGTGCTTTTATTGTTAATATGAATATGATAAGGTATGAGAGAACCACTAGTGTTCCAAGTAAATTTTGAGGATTGAGACAATGTTACTAAGTCCCTTTAAGCTTATGAATCTAGGGGCGTTATAGATAGTACAAATAAGAGAATGAGTGTTGATTTAACTCATGATCCCTTATACACTCTAGGCGGGGGCTCTGTAAAGAATTACAATTGTCTGAGTCGTATATTCACCCCTGTTGCCCCACTAGACGGTTTTTTTGTTAAGGTTAAAGACGGACAGGAGCGATCACTAACACCAATGTCCTATTCGTTCCCCTGTCTTGCTTACTAATGACTAGGTCACAATTGATCCGGGCGCCGTACGATTATTCTCCCTACGGCGGATTTTCTCCCGATTTTCTACGATTTTGGGAAATTGTGATATCGTACGATGTCTGTGGTATTATACAGTAGCAGTCACATATTCTCCGGGTCCCGTACGATGACCTTTGTCTTAAAATAAAACATAAATCGCACGGCTCCCGTGAACACAAACTTAATGCCCGTACGGGTGCCTTACGGTGCTCTTACGGTGACTCCACGGTACCCGTACGATTTGAGTGGCCAAATATTCAGTCTCAAAATCGTACGATATTCGAAAAAAAGGCTGCGATGTCCGTGCTGTGCCCGTGCGATGCCCTTGCGGTGCCCATGCGATGCTCTCTACGATGTGGCTACGGGCTTACGGCAAGTTAAACATCGTACGATGGATTTTTTTGTAACTCCGCGTAATGCTAATGTTCCGATTTGGGCTACGGCGCCCGTACGATGCCACTTTTAGGTGAAATCTTGCGGGAATCTTGCGGCGCCCGCACGGGTGCCGTGGCTATCGTACGGTCGCCGTTGCATTTTTCCTCGCCATACGATGTCAACAATTTGTTTAACGCGGAGTTAAAACACAAAATGCATCGTACGATTTTTTACTTGCCGTAAGCCCGTAGACACAGCGTAGAGAGCATCGCACGGGCACCACAAGGGCATCGCACGGGCACAGCACGGACATCGCAGCCTTTTTTTCGAATATCGTACGATTTTGAGACTGAATATTTGGCCACTCAAATCGTACGGGTACCGTGGAGTCACCGTAAGAGTACCGTAAGGCACCCGTACGGGCACTTAGTTTGTGTTCACGGGGGCCGTGTGATTTATTTTTTATTTTAAGACAAAGGTCATCGTACGGGGCCCGGAGAATATGTGACTGCTACTCTAAAATACCACAGACATCGTACGATATCACAATTTCCCAAAATCGTAGAAAATCCGCAGTAGGGAGAAAAATCGTACGGCGCCCGGATCATTTGTGACCTAGGCATAAGCGAGGCGAAATATAAATAGGTCTCAAAAAAAGAAAAGGGGCGTTCACTAACTCATGAGTCCAAATACATACTAGACGGGGGCTCTGCGAGGAGGTACACAATTATTTTCACCCATGTTGCCCTGCTTGACGGATTTTTTTGTTAAGGTTACCGACGGACAGGAGCGATCACTAACACCAATGACCTAAGCGAGGGGCAGTATAAATAGACACAACACAAAAAGAAGAAGTCATTAACTCATACATCTTAGGCGGGGGCTTATCTAAAGAGTTAACAAAATGTTCAGAGTCGTATATTCACCCCTACTGCCCTTCTAGACGGTAACTTTGCAAAGGTTAAAGGGGGACACTGGAGGTTATTTATTCCTACATTGACCTTATATCCTCCCTTTCAGTTTGGTGGGGGTCCCGTCCGATAGTTCATTTGCACTTTCAGTCGCGGAAGTGGCCGTTTAGAATAGATTACTTGTCTTTTCTTTCAGAGGGTATACCTTGCCGCCCAGGTATAATTGTTATGATACACTTTCTCTGAAGACAATACCCGAGTTATAATATTATAATAACACCATACATGAATAAATAAATGCGTATATTAATAAATTAATTAATTGATTAGTGAATATTAAATTAATCAAGCAATCAATCAATCAATCAATCAATCAATCAATCAATCAATCAATCAATCAATCAATCAATCAATCAATCAATCAATCCATCCATACATCCATCCATCCATCCATCCATCCATCCATCCATCCATCCATCCATCCATCCATCCATCCATCCATCCATCCATCCATCAATCAATCAATCAAGCAAGCAAGCAAGCAAGCAAGCAATCAATCAATCAATCAATCAATCAATCAATCAATCAATCAATCAATCAATTAATCAATCAATCAATCAATCAATCAATCAATCAAACGATCGATCGATCAATCAATCAATCAATCAATCAATCAATCAATCAATCAATCAATCAATCAATCAATCAATCAATCAATCAATCAATAAATCGATCGCTATGTAATCAATCTCTCAACAATTGTATTAATAATTAAACAATAAATAAATAAATACATAAATAAATGTCAGGGTATTTCAAGTGATCCAAGACTCCAATCATATACCAATATCATTGGAAGACTCTTCTGAATTATATATGAATGTTTCATAGAAAAGAAAACTGTTTTACCTAGTGAGAAAAGTTGAAATTGAAGTATAAGATCTTGTCACCTTCTTCCCATTGATTTCGACTACAATCGAAATGCGTTCCGGAACGCTTTTTAATTCAATCATCATAGATAATTCATCAAAACCCATTTTATTCTTCTATTTATATAATTATAAGCCAAACAGCAAGGTACAAGAGAAGTGCGGAAGCTCCATGTATTTTTTGTTGAATTTGACAAGTTTGTAAGGGATCACTTTAAAGTTTTCTGTACCGAGCTGTGAAATGTCATTCAACTAAAATACACAGTTGGTACTGTGGGATAACAAAGTATCCCCGTATGCCCATGGGGATTGGTTCACAAAGATTCTAAGTTGAACTTAACTCTAAGTTTGACCTAACAATTATGGAAAGCCGTTAGTTTCTTTGTAAAATTGTTGAAACAGTTCTTTTTAAAAGCATAAAGTTTAATAATAAAAAAATCAGTTATATTTGCTATTTTTAAGGAGCCTTGAAATAGTTTATACATTTTTTTCTTTTAGATGGAAGTCTCAAATACTTGTATTTTTTGCTTTTGAATAATTATACTTTATTCCTAGGCTACAAATGGCTTTCCATAATTTCTAGGTCCAACTTAGAGTTAAGTTCAGCTAATAATCTTTGCGGCACACCCCTGCATGGAGGAAACCTGGTGAACGTGATTGCAATTTTTGAGAGGGAAAGTTAAGATTTCATCATTTCATGTTCGATCGTTGATATTTTGGAGTTTGACAGGGCACATGCACATACTTATTATTGGGGAAACTTGGTCATGTTGGTGAACATGCATTTACTGTCATGATTATACCTCATGAAGGGGAAGCGGAAACAAGAGCTTAGGGGTATCAGCCGCATAAACTTAACATGATCAGTTTGAGTATGCTGTTGACGTGTGCGCGTTCATCATGACTTGTATAAAGGATAGAAGTCTTATTTCCGAAGGTTCGTTATTGTGAAGGTTCGTTATTCAGATGGCTCGTTAGTCTGATGGCCCGCTATTCCCAAGGTTTGATAATTCGAAGGTTTGTTGTTCCGAAGGTTCGTTCTTCAGAATTTTCGTTATTCCGGAGGTTTTGTTATTCCGAAGGTTCGTTATTCCGAAGGATTTTTATTCCGAAATCAGTTTTTTTTTCCCCCGAAAGTCTCTTTCAGAATGTTTGTTATTCTGAAGGTTCGTTATTCAGTCTCAGATGGCTCGTTATTCAGATGGCTTGCTATTCCAAAGTCTTGATAATCCGAAGGTTTGTTATTCCGAAGGTTCGTTATTCCGAATGTTCGTTAATCCTAAGGTTTGTATTCCAAAGACACTTCATTCGGAATGTTCGAACATGTCATGGTTAAAACTCATGAGGGGTTAGCGGAAACAAGAGGTTAGGGGCATCAGCAGTATAAAATTAACATGATCAGTTTGGGTATGTTGTTGACGAGGGCGCGTTCATCATGTAAGGATAGAAGTCTTATTCCGAAGGTTCGTTCAGGATTGTTATTCCGAAAGCTGTTTTTTTTTCTTCTCAAAAGTGTCATTCCAAATGTTTGTTATTCCGATAGTTTGTTATTCTGAAGGTTCGTAATTCCGAAGGCTCGTTATTTTCCGAAGGCTCGTTATTTCAAAAGTTTGTTATTCCGAAGGCTCGTATACTTTTATTTGGAATGTTCGGTATACCGAAGATCCATTATTCCGAAGGCTCGTTATTCCCAAGATTCGATATTCCCAAGTTTGTTTTTCAATTAAAGGCTCGTTGTTTCGAAAGTTACTTATCACGAAGGTGTGTTATTCCGAAGGCTCGTTATTCCGAAGGCTTGTTATTACGAAGGCTCGTTATTACGGAGGCTCGTTATTCCGAAGGCTCGTTATTCCGATGGCTCGTTCTTCCGAAGGCTCGTTCTTCCGAAGGCTCGTTATTACGAAGGCTCGTTATTACGAAGGCTCGTTATTCCGAAGGCTTGTTATTCCGAAGGCTCGTTATTTCGAAGGTTCCTTATTCCGAAGGCTCGTTATTCCGAAGGCTCGTTCTTCCGAAGGCTCGTTATTCCGAAGGCTTGCTATCCCAAAGGCTCGCTATTTCGAAGGTTCATTTTTAAGAAGGTTCGTTATTCCGAAGGTTCTATATTACGAATATTCAGTATTACGAAGATTCAGTATTCAGGAGGTTCGTTATTATGAAAGCTCGTTATTTCAAAGGTTCGTTACTAGGAGTAACGAAAGTTCGGAATAAAGAGATTTAGCATTTGGTCCTATTCTACTCCTATTTATACCGCTTTCGGGCTGGTCCACAAGGGGACACTTCATGCATGTACAGTATGTCCTGGAACGGTCTAGACTAGACCAGCGCGGTAGCCTATTATATTGTTTAGCTTTGTTCAGGATATGAGGATCCTTCCTAGAACAGATCGGAGCAGAACGCTGCATAGTCTGAATACACCCATGTATTCATCTGCACCGTGTATCCATTTCCCTGATCGTGCTGATGTAGCTAACTAACAAAACAAAGACCGCCATTTCCCCCTAGTGTACAGTTATCATATTATATTCAATGTCATGGTTTGGGGGACAGAATGAGAGCCCGTTGCCTGGTTACGTCCGTATATCGCTAATTCCTTTTGGCACTTTCAATGTGCCCCATTGTCTTCGATACATCCTTTGTGACACATTATAACATTATATTTAGATTATGCGGAGGCTCTGCTCACATTGTTATTGTCCCTTTCTTGATACAAGCTGTTCGAACATTAAAGGAATAGTTGAGTTTTTGTAAAGAGAGTTCAGTTTTGGTCAAACTAAATTGTAATAACTAAAACCTGCATCATTACATTACAAACTTACAGTTATAACTCCACCATGCTCGAAAGGAATGCAACATTACAAATGACTAAGTAAAAAAGCCTGTTATCATTCAAAAAGAGCCGTTAAAACTCAAGAGAGAACTCTCTAAAAACACATTGGTTTCAACCATCTAAAATAAAATACTGTGCATGTGATGTTTCGTTGAAATAGTGCTTAGATGGAGAGATAATCAACAACTATTAAAAAACCTCTTTTGGAAATTGTTGAAAAGAGGAAGCATTTAAAAAATATTCAAATTAAACCTAATTTAATTGTAAATTTCGAAGTATAAATTATGACAGTAGGTAGCCTGGTTACATCCATATCTAGCTACTTCCTTTAAACAATATTATTCAATGTGTTGAAATGATTGTATTTGATAAATAATGTAAAACACTATAATTACTTGGACTAAAAGGGTTCTATTCATTTTTGTTCTTGTTTGTTTTTCTTGTTATATAATGTTGTTTTAAACAGTCGCGCAGACAAGTGCGATTGTTGTCATCCTTGGAAATGAGCATTTTTACCTATTTAGAGGCGATCTAAACAGACTGATAAATTGAGGGGGTTTAAAAAGGTATTATACACAAGGTTATATACAATACGGTAGTGATAGTCGCGGTTACTCGTGAGTGCCCTCTGCAGACAGAGCCGACTCGACCCGATCCGACTGGTTTTCAGTCGGATCGGCTCAGTTTTCAGTGCCTCGCGACACACATTTTGCCAGACGAGAGACAGCCGGATGCCAGTCGGGGTCGATTCAACACGATGAATCGGCTTCGACCGACCGGGCCCGACTCTAGCCTGATTGAAACCAGTCGGATCGGGTCGAGTCGGCTCTGTCTGCGCCGGGCTTAAGTGTCTTGCTAATTCTTTCTGACATGTTCAGTGTTCCACATTGTCTTTGATAATGTACATGTTTCCCTTTCTGAATCATTATGATATCACATTTACATCGAGTATGGAGGCACTGTTCATGTCGAACATAAACTAACTCGATGAAATGTTTGTTTTAAAGATATAAGTAGCCAAATTATGATAGTGAAAGTGAGTTTTTTTAAACCAATTTAATGTTTTTAACCTTCCAATATTAAATGGTAGCGGTTTATAAATAGTTGATATTGTCTGTGATTGTGAAACATTATTGTGTATATTTGGGGGCTCAGTCCACTTTGTTATTGTCTATATCTATATGAACATGAAGAAACTTGAAAATTGTTTATTTAAGATACGATATATATCACAGTCAGTTATTTGTTGACATCCTTGAGAATGAGCAGCTTACCTATTTTAGAGATTATATTAGCAGACTAAATTGTGGGGGTTTAAAAGGGTATTATGTAAGTCCGAGGTTACAATAATAATAGTCAGTTACTCGTTAGTGTATTGCTAATTCTTTTTGACATGATCAATGTTTCACGTTGTCTCCGATTCATGTACATACTCACATTTCCTTTGTGAATCAGTGAAACTTTATATTCATAATTCTAGAGGCACAATTCACTTTGCTAGAAATATATCTTTCTTGATATTTAAAGTTGTAAAAATCCACAAAACTTACTCAGAACTCTAGCGATTCTCTCATATATTGTTGTATTCGTATTACCAATATAACCATGTGTAGCCAATTACGGTCAATTTATTTTGTAATATAGCTATATAAACATTTAACAAAATGTGAACTATAGTCTATTTTATTCAACTGTCATATTATTTAGTAAAGTTAAAATGATGACGTTTTGTAATCACTACATACACTATGATAATACCGTACGTCTTGTGCATGCACTTTACAATTTTTACATTTTATCATTACGCAAATAATATCACCCTAGGCAATAATAGCTCAATTTTGAAAAATTGCCAAGTTATTGTGCTATTATTGTCTCTGTTTTTCTCATGAATCCTGCATGCCTTTGTTCTTCATGAGACTACAAATCAGTATAATTATAGAACATGTGGACTGAAACAAACATTTCCTTTGAGCCAACACTCAACATGTTCGTTACTGTCTAGAACAGCTCCTTATGGCCTATAGTCCCACTATACCGTATCTCTTTCTGTTTCCTATATCTACATCCGGAAGGTACTAGCGGGATACGAAATGATGCGGACCAAGTTCGGAATGGACTATTAAAGATACTTTTATTGCGGCTCCGTTTCGCATGAAACAAATAGGGAATGGAACTTCAAACTGTACTAGTATAGAGTGGTGAAGTGTGATGTCATCAAACATCTATTTTCAGAATTTTCAAAATTTAACTTCATTTTCCGAAAGAACATCAAAAATAATGTCCAAATACTGAAAATCAATTGAATATGTTAAGTATTAGCTGAGATATACCCATCCGAATGAATTATACTTCAATGGTCAATCAGTGTTATAGTGCTCTGGTTCATAAAGTTATGAACCAGAGCACTATAACACGGATTGCCTATTGACAAACAATGTATTCGGATGGGCATATCTCAGCCAATACTTAACATATTCAATTGATTTTCGGTATTTGGACATACTTTGTTGTGCTCTTTCGGAAAATGAAGTCCAAATTTGAAAATTCTAAAAATAGATCTTTATGACGTCATGGCTTCTGTACTCTATACTGACCGTTTCGCAACATTTTGGTCGGACATGAAACGGAAGGAGAAACGGTACAGTGTGAATGGGCCATTATACATTTGTCATAATCAGTGGCTAAGGCAAGGTGGCCAGGGAGACAAGGGGCTGCACCCCCTTTGGTTCAGAGGCTAGCTAGGATTTTTTCAGTGGGGGGGGGGGGGGGGGGGGGGGTTCACCGGGGTCCTTGGCTTGTCATGAGGAGGCACACAGGGTTTTACCTGACAAGGAAAAGGGAGGGTCCTTACCGTTAAGATGCCTAAAAATCATTATTTATACCTCATAAAATCGATATAATTTGGCCCGAAATGTGAGTTTAGCAGTGAGCATCAACAAACTTTTTGTACAATACGTAAAACAAAAATGTAATATTCAAGGTAAATATAATACATGTATATTTATGCGGGGGGGGGGGGGGGGGGGGGGGGGGGGGCACACTCTGACGTATTTCTTTATTTTTATAAAAGATTTCCCCGTATGTTTGTTATTAATCTTTTGTTAAATTATAGGTGTTACATGCCCCATGCCCAGCCCCTACACCCCTCCCACCTGACGCTATACACTACTTTGGGAAAAGATACATTCAGCAAAGGGCAGGGTT
Organism: Echinarachnius parma; assembly: GCA_037951105.1. NCBI lineage: Eukaryota > Metazoa > Echinodermata > Echinoidea > Clypeasteroida > Echinarachniidae > Echinarachnius > Echinarachnius parma. The sequence continues at coordinate 97,547 of JBAMJV010009802.1, forward strand.
GCATATCTATTTATAGAGAGGGAGAATCGCATGGGATATGAAGAGGCAGGAACGGTAAATCCTAAAGGTGATTTATCAGCCGTACGAGATTAATAAACTATATAGTGACTAAATAATGTGACCTTCAACTGCGATGGGGAAATGTCGGTCGCTATCTTACACCACCTCCCTTTCCCCCTTCCCCTCTTCCTTATAACCGACACTCTACCCAAGGGAGGTAGCTATGGAGTGGCAGGGGGCATGTGCCCCCACAAATTTTCCGCCCCCCCCCCCCCCCCCCCCCAAAAAAAAAAAAAAAAAATCATGTTCGCATTTGACAGAATCAATTACTTTTTAGTGTAAATAAAACAGTTTCCGGCCCAAATCATGTCATGTTTAGTTAAATCAAAGCAATTTATGTCACCAAAACGGGCGAAAGCCCTTTTTTGTTGCTTGTAAGCTGAACATATTTGACCCCCCCCCCCCCCATGAAAGTGCAAGGCCCTGTGTTACCACCCCCCCCCCCCGTTTCCTCTTACTATTCAATAATCTAAAATGCATGAATACACTTCCAAGCCTGTCATATAAGAATGATTTCTACGAATATGATTGAATGAAAGACAAACTGAAAGTCTCAATGACAGAATGATATGTTGAATATAGATTTTGTATGGCGAGCTTGAGTCATCTGCCAAAATAGTTACATATATTCTTAGATATGTACCATAGCCTTTATATTTATAATATAGGCTAAATATTGAAGTGAACAATCTCGCCGATGTACGAATCAACATACACCCTTCTATTATGACTACATGTGTGCAAACATGCAAGTAATTGCCCATAGCGTTATAAGTGTAGTTGCGTATCAAATGCAAGGGTTAACCCATTCTGACATGCACAGCGGAAAATAAGGGGGTTTCTTCGAGGGGAACAGATTTCTTAAATATTGATTATGGTGATAATTGATTCATTCATTTTCAATTCAGAAAGGGGTATATACGTGAATTCCCACGGGGGAGGCGGCATAACTATGTGCCACTGTAGTAAACTACAACAACAACAACAACAACAACAACACAACAACAGCAACAACTTCACTCTAAACACTCGATCATTTAGCATTTTACACTATACAATTTTATTTATGATTACTAACCTGACTCATACACAATAAATGCAGTCTGATAATATAAACAAGTGGCCTAATCTAATTAAAGGCCAGGTCATAAAATTCACCAAATAGCGTAAATGGATGCCCGACGCATACCAAATTTTCGAAATAAAATATCCGGTGGTGAAAGTCGTCACTATTGCTTCATGCACAAAGCATGCCGCCGGATAGAACAACGTACATCGCCTGACAAGGAACGGACAGGAACACATACGTACGGACAGAGATAAACGAATTGAAATTTGTACTCTCCGTCGGGCATCCGTTTACACTATCCGGTGATATGTGACCGGGCCTTAAGGGGGACATCTGACTAAGTATTTGGACCCATATGGGTGATTCTTGCCTTACCCCTCCCATATTAAAATGCGAATCATAAGGCCAATAAAAAGAAGTAAAATGGCAATTGTAGTAATTTGGGCAAATACTGCCCCCCTATGCGGAATATTGCCCCGCGAAAAATAATGCCCCCTTTTCCCTCTTCTGGCTCGGCCCTATATGGCAAGCCATTTGGACATTTATTCTCATTTCGTGATATCAACAATTATCATTCTTGATATCAACAGTTCAATTCTTGATATCACGAATTTAATTCTTGATATTGAAAATTAATTTCTTGATGTCAATAATTGAATTCTTCATATCACGAAATATGAATACATTTTAAAAAGGGCTTGCCATACGGCCCTCGCTACGCCGCTAGTCACACAACATGACTTTAATCAGTCATACTACTTGTAATCATAATTGCTATGTAAATAAATAGTCAATGATTTATCAAAGCTAAATAACATACTCTGAGTCATACCTATTCATATATGAATACAAACTGATATGAAATTGAAACAAATAACATATATCATGTTATGTATATAGGGACTTATAATGTGCCTTCAAATATACGTATTATATATTGCATATAGTGTTGTTTATGTCAATATACATACAACTATCCGTTCAATTTCTGCAATTGTTTTTATTTATTTTTGACATGACCCCAATTTTACTCGCCCCATGCACACTCCAATGAAACAATCATAACAAAATAAAGTATGAATTGAAATATTATTTTTTAAGTATAGCTAATATAACGAATATAAATCCAAGATACACGAAATAGGTATTATTTGATCAAAGTCGTGTTGCGTTCCTTTTTTTTTTTTTGAACGGTGTGTGAACTATGAAACAGTCAAGACTTATATGTTTAAGAATGTAATGACATAATGATGTGCCTCCAGAGCTAACGCCCATCTTGAGTAATCGGGAAGATATGTTTGCTTTATAGGATTGTCTTTCCTTGTAAATATTTTCTTTCATTCAAATAAGTTTTGTTCAATCTTCATTAAGCGAACGTGCACGTACACTGTAGGCCTATGTTTGCATATCTACAGTGTCTGGCATTGCTCACTTTGTTAATACAATATGACGTCAAAATAAATAATCATAACTATAATCGCGTATGAATTTCGTTTCCAAGCGCGTACACATGAATGATATGAACAATTAGAACTTTACATAGTTGGACGCACGTCATAATTTACGTAAGCGCCGCCCTTTTCGTTGGAAGATCATCAGATTACTTTAATAATCTTAATCACAAGTGTGTCTTTAAAGGGACTTAGCAACATTGTCCAAATCCTCAAAATCCAATTGGAATTCTAGTGGTTCCCTCATACCTAATTGTTGTATTCGTATTAACAATAAAAGCATGGGACAGGTTTCGGTTTTTCAAATTTCCCTTTCGTTAAAACGATATTTACTATTGAAGTGTTCAGATGTTAAATCCACTGGACCGCGGAAATCGTGTACAAAGTGAGTGCAGTGAGTTAGTGAATATCACTTTGCATTTTTGTATCATTACTCGGCCATATACCATCCATTTGACTTGGAATTTTCACACAATACCCTGTGGACATATCAGATAACAACAATATACATTGTACCAACCATTTATCACTTTTTGCACATGTCATCAAAGTTACTAGATCCTTTTAAGGCTGGTCTATATAAACAAGCTGAAAACATAATGATGGTTTATGATTATGGTAAGATATGTCAGTTCATACCTTATGTGTAAATATACCACCTCCATATTCTTCATTTCTCGTGGAATTTGTTTGACTTGTGTAATTCAAACACAAGTTTGACTGATGTGTAATGTTGAATTAAGTGCCAATGAGTAATTCAATGCATAGGCTCGTGTGTTAAAAGGTGCGCAATATTTTCATTCATAAAAATAGCCCAATGTTTGATTAGACCATAGGCGTCGATCTGTAACTGATACCCATTCATCAGGGGGGGGGTGATCTATTCATTCATCCCCCTTGATGAATAGGTATTACGTAAGTATCGACGCCCATGGATTAGACATTTCACACGGAGTATGATTTGAGACAGTCTGCCAATTTACTGAACGTTTGGCCCTTTAAACTGCCCTGATATGACAAATAGCAAATTAGTTGCTATTCTCAACATTATCATCATAAGTCCCTCCTGTTTTTTGCGATTGCCTTATTTGGCGGGAAGACAGCTATCTTGCCTAGAAAATGTCAACGAAAGTGCATAATTAGCCAATAGTATGATACATAGACACAACGGTGTACCCAGGATTTGTTTAAGGGGGGGGGGGGGTTATTTTGTAAAAAATTTTAAGCCGAGACCAAGTACCTTCAAAATGTTCGAGACCAAGACCAAGTACCTTCAAAGTTGAAAACCTCTCTCAGGGGGGGGGGGGGGGGGGGGGGGGTGTCCGTAACAAAAAATTT